>JAOXJP010209103.1:0-11913 GCA_025762735.1 Platanus orientalis
GCTCAACATAGATTGAAATTTTCATAACAGTTTACATCGAAATTTACATAATTTTTATAATATTTTGAAGCATTCTACTGATATTTCCATCAATCCTCATGACGAATAATCCATCAAAATCAAAATTTTGAACCTTAGATAGGTCTAGAGTTCAAACCTACATTTCAACATTTTTTTTTATTCATGGGCCGGCCCAAAGCCCAGCCCGAGGCCCGATCAATTAATGAGGGCTGGGCCCAAACCCCGGCCCGATCCCACTCCTACGGGCCCAAGCCCCGGCCCGAGCCCAGTCTATAATTTGAGGGCCGGGTCCAGGCCTACCTAGGGCCGGGCCCGGCCAGGCCCATGCCCACCCCTACATTTAACCCTTCAAATGCATATGTCAACCCACAGCGATTGCTACCGGAAACACTGCTACAGAGGATCCCAACTCGTATTTGTGCAAACATACATGTCATTTGATTGCAATCTGTTTATAGGTTATGTGATTTGGTAGACTGATGGGGGTACATAAAAATTTTCGGTGAGGATTTTATACGCCGACCCCTAACCTGCGCTGCGTCCGCCGATTGTCAAGTGGGTGAAAACATCAGTGCTGAAAAGTGATTTTCACTTTTTGGGAGAGTGTGAAAACACTTCTGACACTGATGTGGTCCCCCACTGACCTAGGCGTTTGCATACGCCAAGTGTAGAAAAGCCTCACCGAAAAATTTTAGGTAGTGCTCATGCAATAATCATAACCCTTGGGTCTTGTCTGGTTGCCTTAAATTGAATATAAAATAATGGCAAAGAAAAAGGAAAAGGAAAAGGAAATTACACTAGAAAGAAAAGAAAGTAAAATATATGTAATTTTCATTCCTTTTTTTATTGTTGTTGGTTGCCATGATAATGAAAGTCGATGTCCTTTTTCATGTGAAAATGAGAATTTCCAAGCAAGTTTTGTATGAATCGAAATGGTTTTTTACAATAAAATAGGGAGTTGTGTGAGAAAATCTTGAAAATTGAGGATTTTATGTTCTTGGCAGCCAGATGCCTAGAATAGAAGAATCTTAAGAAAAAAATTTACGAGAATTATGAAAAAAAAACCTTCCTTTCAAGACAACCAGACATTGCCTTAGGAAAATTAATTTGGAAACGGCTGTTGGACCGTTTAGAAACATCCCTTATGGGCCTTTAATTAGGAGTACACTAAAAAATTTAAATTGACCAAGAAGTGGACCTCCACTGGGCTACCATGCGGTCTTCCTCTGACCCATTACAAAGCAGCCATTATTTGAGCTGGTCGTACAGCTGCATTACAGTCATCTCATGGGCCCTACATTCGTCTTATATTATGTTCTTTTCTCTATCAAATAGGTCAATATCTTGCAGCTACCTTCAGTTGGGTCAGAATATGAGGGGCGATATCCTCTGCGCCGCCCCCCCCCTCTGTGACACTCGGGAGCCGTGACAGAGGGGGGGAATCAATTCACTTTTTGAGGGGTGAAGTGACAACTCCAAAAGTGAATTGATTCCCCCCCTTACCTCGGTATGCATCGCAGAGGGGGGAGTTGCAGAGGATTTCAAGCCAGATTATGAGGCCATTAGATGAATAGTTCATTTTGACCCTGAATTTGGAAATAAGCCCATTGACCATTGGACCTGTAGAAACCTTATTGAAGCCGTCGCATCCAGAATAGGCCATTATAACCATTAGATTTGTTAGAAAAGTTCATAGAGATAATTTGATTAACTTGATAGTCCAGAAGATCATGACAAATTATGAACAGGACCACTTTTGATGAATGGCTCACATGTTGAACCTCTGATGAATGATGAGAATCCAGTAATTTAAACAAAGTTAACAAATCACTTAAACAATTGACTATGGAAACAACTATGAGAATGTGAAATAATGCAAATGGTACCAACTCATCACAAACTAGTGAGGATCATGAACCCCTTTTGTCAAAGATTGTAAACCTATTAGCCCCATGGATTCACTAATTTGGTATTTTGTGCAAACGATAGTTCTCAGAACATGACATATAGTAACTTGAGACTTACTGTACTTAACAGTATCTTCAATGGGTATATGAAGGATTGAAAGGGAGTGAGAACTCTACAAAAATTAAAAAATGATTGTTGTCATTACAGAGAAAAGATAGTTGCAACCTGTGTAAAGGACTAAATATGGTATGCCTTTGCAAAAGGCAAAACTCTTCTCTCTTAAAAACTCGCCGTCTGTGGGAATCGAACCCACGACCACATGGTTAAAAGCCATGCGCTCTACCGGCTGAGCTAAGACGGCTGATGTACTAAAAGACGTTAAAAGCAATAAACTTGTATAATACCAAGAGTCATGATAGCCTGAAGACATGAGAGGAGAAACGCCATACACATATTACCTTGCTCTGCGTTTCCAGTTCTTGTCAAATAGCACATCCTCAAGTCAACTCTTATTAACCCCTAGTGCTGCCCAACTTCATAACATTCATCCATTGAAGTCGGGTCTTCACTGATGTCTTGGCTGTGGGATGTCACGGATATCTTTGGGCAAACATATGCTTGCCGAACTCCCCATGTGCAGGGATTCTTTATGCTCTCTGCCCTTTTGGCCTATGATTTTCGCTTTTAAGTCTTTGCAAAAACAAAGAATTCAACGCATGGCTCAATTCTATTACATTTTTTTTTTTTTTTAATGAATAACCGGATTTCATTGAAAAGAGAGATCATACAAGAAAGTAAAGAAACAAGAAGTACAATAAACTGAATAAGAAGGAAAATAACTAACATCCCCCAACCCCAACCCCCACCCAAAAATAATAATAATAATAAACTAAACCATAAACCCAAAAAAAAAAAAAAAAAACACCAAAGATAGGGGAGACTACCCATGTACATATTCCTTACCCAGTCTCAATTTAGCTAACTCATCCATAAAGGAATTTGCCTTTTTTAGAATCCACTAGAAAGAAATGTTCAATGCATATGCAAGAAGACATGCCTTCTTCACAAAATGAGTGAATCAACAAGGCCATTGTTCAAAGCTGGCAAAATCCATTTGGAGGTCTTCATGTGATCATCTTTTTTACCTAATCTTTATAGGTCAATCCTTATCTGTAACTACATGTAGTATATCCAAAATTTTAGACAACTACTACAACTAAAAGTGAACTGTCACTATGTGACTTTTCAATTTGGCTTCCACAAATAAAACTTAAAGAATTGATTATTGCTAGTTTTTTTATCTTGATATATTTCAAGTGATGGATTCTATCCTATACTTTTTTTTATCCTTATTTGCACAAATAACCTCTATTATTTCAAGAATTAGACTGTTTAAAATGGACTCTACTTCTTCTTGAATTTCCTCCAAATCTTAGATACATGGCAGTTACTCATAGAGTACAAAATAACACGTCACTATCTTGACATATGTATCTACCATTCTGCATCTTCACTTGCAAGAGTGGTTTTCTCTTTGCAATATTTGATTTTCTTGATTACTACTCAGTAGTAATAGTCTTGCATGTGGAATTGGCACATGTCCTATGGGCGTCAAGTTGCATTTCTGCCATGTGTTAGCTGAAAAATGATATTTTGGAAAGCTATGTGATATTTTACTTGTGCGAGTAATGTGTCACTATCATGCTTTGGGCAATTATACTCACAGATAACGTTGCTTCCACGTGTCATTAGTTGTAAGACATAGGTTTACTTGTGCAAGTAGTTTTCCACATGTCCCCTTGTACTCACTCCATTTGCAGTGACCATCTTTTCAACTTCTGCAAGAAGTTTTGCCACGGTTCATTCATGGCTTGTTCTTTTCAACATGTCCCTCATAATATGCATTAAATGCACATCGAATCACTGTTTCATTGAAATAGTGATTCAGTGCTTCGTAGAAGTACTTTTACTCAGTAGGGTAAAAAATCCATGCCAACACACATGGCAAAATACAATATAACCATTCGTGACTGTAGAGTAGTTTGAACTGTAAACGATCCTCTCCTCCTTATGAGATCATAAATTGAGCATTGTATTGAAGCTTAAAATCATAATATGTCAAAAACCACATATAATAACCGACAAAATTGGTCAAAAACCAGCCGACCGGTTTTTTATGAACCTGGATCTAATAAAACCAATCAGTTTTTATTTTTGTAGCAAATTAAGAAGAAAAAAATTATAAATGTATGTCCAAATTCAGGTTCTATTTTCCATGAATTGTTTTTTAGTTTTTGGTATTTTATTACATTTCTTGGTATGTCTAAAAATTAAAAACCTAATCATAAACATTTTAATGCATTATGAATTGTTTTAATTTTTTAGTATTTTATTACATTTTACTTATGTTTGAAACGAACCATAATTAGATCATGTGAATCGACAATCAAAGCCAATTGGACATGAACCATCCACCTTAACACGGCCGGTCCAGTTCTCAAAACTACGGTATTGATAACCCAAAGGCAACACCCTCAAGCGTCCATATCATTTCAATTTCAAGGTTTAAAAAGTGTTTCTAACAGCTAAGTGATGATAATCCAAGCGACTTTGAATCTTCAACTTCATCTAAGAGTAGTTTCTATAGTACCAGCATACCCCATTATAAATTTGTTACCAAAAAAATCCCATCGTCTTTGAATGGTATGAAAATTTAATGTTTCATGACCTCTTATTTTATTTTCTATGAGCCTAGTTCTTACCGTGACCCCTGAGGCTGCATGTGGTCGTCCAGATTTGGGCCAAATCCATTGGAATCCAAAATAGGATTTCATTGATTAGATGGATTCCACAAATCTGATTGCCTGGATTAGAAACCAATCAATTTCTATGCAAATCCAATGGAATACATCTCTTTGTATATTTTTAGTTTTCCTTTTCCATCTCCAGTCAGATTTGTGACCAAATCCAATGGAAACTCCTCTTTATTGTGTAGACTCTTGATCTCTTGTGGATTCCAAAAAAAAATATTTTTTACTTATTGACAATCAAATAACAAATGGGATTATTGCATTGCTTTCAATTCATTTTCTAATTTTTTTATTCCTTTGTACTTTTTGGATTCTCAAATTCCTTTTTTAATCCACTCAAATCTAGACAATCAAACGGAACCGGAGTGTTTGAGAATAAGAGCAAGGAAAGCTAGATATAATCAGAAGATTGGAATTTGGAATAATTTTAAATTCTTTTTCATAAGTCTAAATATTAAGAGAATAAATCATAGGTGTATTAGTAAAACAATACAATAACCTGTTTAATATTAACACACAGTCACTAATAATGAAACATTTCCAAACTAACAAATATATTAAAAAAATATTAATGGAATTTCTGTCATTTAACAAAATGCATTGTAAAAAATCTCTTTTTTGAAAAAATATGGTCAATCTGAACAGTAAATCAAATGTGAAAAAGTGGATGAATCTAAAAATAGATCAATAGCTTGAATCTCTCTCTCTTTTTGGATAATATATATGAAAAAATAGATCAATCTGAAGACGGAAACTCTTTTTTCTTTTATTTTTGAAAGATATTTGTTCATCGTGTATCATGAAAAAGCGAATGGAGAAAAGGAAAACAGAGGAGGACTCATCGACCATGATACCACGAAATAGGGATAAATCATACAAAAAGGATTCCCAAGATCAGTGATTTGGAGAAGAAAATAAATGGTTTGGACCTCACTTGAACTGATCTGGAGTTTGTTTCGTAGGCCATGGGAGGAAGCGCACAAGTCGATGGAAGGAGGTGGGAAAAAAGCTGTTGGACAATGACAAGGATGGCAACACAGCCGTAAACAACTTAAACCTGATTTGGGGGGTAAGTGTTTTACTACCTTTAGGCGTAAAAGGATGGGCCCCACTTACAAAGTTTTACCCTCTATATTTTGTTTCCGATCCAAACAAACAAGAAAACAAAGTTGCATATGAGAAATTTTGTTTTACCCCCATTTAATGTCCTAACAAACAGAAATGAAAAAAAGAGAGAATAAGGAGGGAAACAGTACAAGGAAGAAACAAAACAAAAACAAAAGCTAAAAAACATGGGACATGCCCCCAAAACCACAACATGGTAGACAACTCTAATGGAAGGTTACCAGTATACATGACATCCCTATGCGCCCATGCCTTAGCTAGATCGTCCGTGGAAGAATTTGCTATATTTGAGACTCAATGGAGTGAGATGTATATAAATGATGCAAGAGAGTGACCTTGAGGAGTTAAGCTAGCCTCCAAGGGCCATGCCCCCCATAAGTCATCCAACTAATTACAGAAGTCGAGTCACCTTCCACAATCAGATTATAGAGACCATGAGAGTGAGCCATCTTCATCCCAAAAAGCAAAGCCCATAATTCTGCATAAAGGGGCATCCTCATCCCAATAGGGCTCGAAAAAACCCGCATACATGTACCTACACCATTTCTGAGAATACCATGAAAGTTAAGCTTTAGATATGAGACCAGTGGAGGACTACAAGAACATCTAATTATGAGAACATGAAAAACTGATCTTGCTAGCTGAGGGAAGTCCCATATTAAGAGTTGATGGAGATACCATCAAAGACATCAATTGTGGAAGCCCAAAGGGCAACTCTCATGGAAATCATGTCAAATCATATGCTTAAAATTTGGCCTCTTATCATGGAAGCAACTGTTGTTTCATTCTTCACAGATGGTTCAAATAGTCTCAATATATCTCCAGAGAGCTTTGCCTCTCTTTCTAAAGGAGGTGAGATACCAACTCCACATAAAAGCATCGATCTTTAGATGAAAAACTGAGGACACACCAAAAATGGTAAGATAGTAATAACAAATCTCCTCTGCAAAAATACAATAGATAAAGATATGATTTATTGATTCCCCATCCGAGAAACATAAATGGCAAATAATAGGGAGGATATACCAACCCTTCCACCGATGATGAAGAATATCTCCAGTGTTCATACACTTGTGGGAAACTTCCCAACAGAGTCTTGTATCTAGGAGGTGCATGATTATTCCACACCAACATACAGGGAAAAGTTGAATTGGATGTACTGTTTGGGCCATGTGACAACAAAGCTAAGGGAAAAGAATGGGGGGTAAACAATCCAATTGGAGATATGGACTAAACAGAGGATTCATGAACTATGAGATCAAAGAAAACATCGAAAAGGTAAGAAGTGAAAGATGAGATTTCATCCAACTTAGACTCTCACACCTCATTGGAGGCCAAGGTCCCAAGCTATGTCGGATGAAGTGGTTGGAACATAATAAAACTTATAAATGGACATGCCTTTCTTGCAGTACACGGAGAAAATCGATTGGAATTTTTGACTAGGGGATTCACCCCACCATACATCCTCCCAAAACCTAATCTTACCACCCCTCCTCAGTTCATATCTAATAAACTTAAAGTTAAGAAGGATCTTGCAAATGTTCTTCCAAGGACATGACAAGGAAACCCTGATATCTAATTTAGAGTCCCACCCATTGACTTGAATCCATATTTTTGAATGAACAATATAGCATGCCAAAGGCTATCAAGTTCATGTGGGATTCTCCAAAGCCATTTTTCCAATAACAATTCATTTCCTATAATTTTTCTCCAACAACCAAACGCATTACCAAAACATGAATTTTCTTCTACTTAACTCTTCAACACTTAAATCTGCGTCCAACAGGGCCTAATTATTAAGATTGATGATGATGGTTGGTGAAGACTCATTACCATAGCTAGGAGTGTTTAATGGAAGAAGATTGACAGTTGAACATCAATGGAGCAGATTCAATTGATGGAAGTTATCACCAATGATCCCTGAAACATATAGGAGTCGATCATGGAATTCTAATCCAAGTTATCAATCTTCAACAATAAAAGTGATGCATGCTATGCATGAGCCACATGTATCCAAAAAATTTGGCTGTACCTCAACTTGATCATCCTTTGTTTGAAAATTTGCAGGGTTCATTAGTGCTTGAATTAGTTCTCGCCTCAAAACCTAAGAGCTTAAACACATCATACAAGGCCCGGTCATCGATATAGCACTTTGGACAGTGTGGACAAACCCAAAGTGGTGGATTTGTGGCAAGGTTGTCAATCACATTTCTCTAACCATTGGGTGGGGCTTGGTTACTTGTGAAAACGGAAAAAGTGCAGGTTCACACAAGTCATTATCTGTCACTACAATGTCGTCAACATAACAAGGAGAGTTGTCACTTTCCCTTCCGGATGCTTCACAGAGTATGGTCTACTTGCTTTTGTTAATACCCATTCCTTGTCATAGAACATCAGAATCTCTCAAACCATGTGACCATTCTTGATTCACTACAAGAGATACTAAGACCCTTATAGAGTTGCAAAGATTTCCTGGTAGTCAATCCCATATGTTAGGGTATAACCTTTTTCCACTAACATTGCCTTATATCTTTCCACAACACCACTTGGCTTAAGCTTCACAGAGAAAACCCATTTACAACTCATTGGTTCCTTGCCTCTACACAAGTTTACTATATCCCAAGTACAATATTTTTCCAATGCCTTCATCTCCTCTTCCATAGCCTCTCGCCATTTTGGTTGAGAAAGAGCCTCTGCAACAATACATGGAATAGAAATAGAGAACAAAGAAATAGAGAAACAAAAAAAAGCATCATATGAAACAAGATTCGCAGTTAGGTGATGTGTATAAAAACAAGTACCCTTCCTTAGAGCAATAGAAATGTAAGAATCATTAAGAGGGTCAAAAACATTATCAGTGTCTAGAGATAAAGTAGAAAAGACTTCTTGGAGAGGGACATGCGGCATATCTAAAGGAGTTGTCTTCTTTATAGAACACACTTCTTAAAAGTCTTTTGTCACTGCAGTCTCATGACTTTCCTTTCACTACCACTTTCATTTGACTTATTGCCACCATCAAAGGAATATGAAAGAACCAACAAAGGAAGAGAAGACCCCAACATACTCCCCCTGAAGAGGAGTCTAGAAGAGAAAAATGGAATAGGGTCAAAAAATGTCACATCCATATAGACAAAATGTTTTCAGGTCAAAAGATGATAACACTAATACCCCTTTTGACTTTTTTTTTTTTTTAAACTTGGAACATACTCTAAGAAAATGCGCCAAAGAGCTTTCCGATCAAGTTTGGACCTGTCAAACTTTATAATGTGAACAAAGCAAACACATGTGAAGACTTTGGAAGGAATATGAAACACAGAGGAGCTACTGGAAAGAATCTCAACAGAAGATTTAAATCCGACCAAATAGAAAGGCATCCAATTTATGAAGCAAACTACAATTTGGACTACATCTGACCAAAAAACTTGTGAAACATGGGGTTAAGTTGTATCTTGTCCACCCCTCCTAGCACCCCATAGTTATGGGACCAACACTGGGCAATGACCTTTTTGGTAAGGAGAAATGCCCAAGTGCCATCTAAGAGGTTGGCAATTTTTCCTTTTGGAACCGTCATTCTGTTCTAGAGTTCCTGGACATGTTGTTTAATGAAGAATACCAAACTACAAAAAATATAATGAAGAATCACATGTCAAGTATTCACCACCATTAGCATAATAAAGGATCTTTAGCTTTGTGTCGAATTGATTTTCAATCATTTTATGGAAGGATTGAAAGACAGAGAATGCATCACTCTTAGATTTTAATAAATATACCCAAGTAGCTCAAGAGTACTCGTCAATGAAAGTGAAAAAGTATATGAAGTCAAATAAGTGGTGGAGACGATTCCCACACATTAAAGTGCATGATAGAAAAGGGTATAGTGTTGTGAATGTTTAGCATTTCACATGTTTCACAACAAAGATCAGAGGTAGACAATGAGCGAACAAATTGGGGAAAAAACCATTTTTAGAAGATTAAAGGATGGATGGCCAAATCTGCAGTGCCACTAATTTAGCTGAGTTCACTGAATGGTAACAGAGTCATGATCATTGTTGAACTACTGTGATAGTATATGGAGGGCTATCGACAATAGAGAGTCCCTGATCTTCATGGCCTCTACCCTTTGTCTCCAAGTCCAAAACAATAGTGGGATGAAAAAACAGTAACATTGCAATTCAAAGCCTTGGCGAACTGACTAACAGATAACAAATTCAATGAAAAGTTTGGCACATGGAGTACAAAAGAAAGAGGCATAGTAGGTGAGACAAGAATGAAACATTTACTAGCATAGAAGAGAAAGACCCATTTGCTACTTGTACTTTTTCTTCCCCATAACATACATTAAAAAAAAGGGGGAAGATGCACTAGTCATATGATCTAAAGCACCTGAATCAATGATCTAGAGGTAACTAGGTGAAGCACTAGTTGAAAAGACTGAAATCATGAAGATAAAAGCAGTGGTTTGAGCCTTTAACTACGACAGGAGTCACTGTAAAGACAATCTCTTCTCGTGTAAAGACTGATTGACTGAAATCAGACATGCTTGACTCCTCAAGTGAAATAGCACTTATGACTATGAAGATTCAACACTTCCAATCTGAACCAAGGCAGCTTAAACAAGGCAGCACAGCCTCAAATCACAAACAGTCAAAACATAGAGAGAGGAACATGACCTTGGTGAAAAATCACTAACTCCCAATCATCACATACAAAGAGAATAGGGCTTCAAACAGCCACCAAAAATCTAATTTTCGTCCAAGGCATACCCAACAAACATCACATGGAGTCTGAAAATACTCTAAAGTAACCACAACTTACCAACAAACAAGAATAGATATGATCCGAATAAAGGATAAACCCCGGAAAACAGGCTGGGGTGTTAACTTCCAAGTGGAAAAACTGATGTCGATTATTCAAATCTCAACGGAACTTCGTGAAATTTGTTTCAGATTACCCACAGTAACAAAAGGATCCAAATGCATCAAGTTTTGCACCTCGAAAATCCTAAACACAAGCAAATCTACACAATTGTACAAAACTAGATTTTCAGTCCAAGAAAATGTAAATATTAGTTATGTTTGCAGTAACACTGAACTGTAGTTCTTCAAGCAATTCAATATCCGACAGAAGCAAATGATGGCAGATTTCTTAACAGTAGCAAATATGAAATTGTGAAGTGCAAGTACCAACAATAATTGATGTGTATCAACTCACAAATTCTCTGCTATGTGTTCAAGCTACAGATGTAGTCCAACAGAATATATATAAAATCAATATCTGCAAATTAAACGAGTTAGAGACAACTTATCGGTTGGTGATTAAGCACGTATAGAACATTGTCCTTAAAGTGATATTCGCCAGCCTGTCGCAAATACGATAGGCTTGATCAACGATCACCTCCAGAAACACCAACCTCTCTGGTAGATGCCACATAGGTAAACAAAGACTCACTTTGAACAACTCAGACCAACCTCCAATGCCAATGGAGTAATATATATGAAAACCAATATGGATCAAAAAGAAAACAATAGCGATCGGAGAAGGAGAAGACTAGTTTGCACGGAATATTTTTCTGTATCTTTCTTCCTTCTCCTCGTCTTCTATTATAGAAGACAATGATCGATTACACCCAAACTTTCCATGAAGAGCTAGACTCTTTTGGAAAACATTAAACGCGTAATTAATCATCATCAATCCATTTGATTATAGAATATATCAATAACACGTCAATAATATATTACCATATATAATATATTACCATATATTATAACAACTAAATAAGAAACCAATCAATTAAAATAAATATTTAATATTTATTTAAGTAAATTAAAATAATTAATTTGTGTAACCCACGGCTCAGCCCAGCCCGGCTAGGTTTGCACGCGCATGATGCAAACAAACAACTCCAACCTCCTCTCTCTTCTTCTACCTCATTACCCCTTACGTTCTTGCATTTACTTATAAGGTGGAGTTTAAAGTTCCCCACTTCCCATGTGGGACTAAACTTTCAAGGCAAAAGCCTTTGGGAGTTGGGTTGTACTTTGTTTTGGAG
>JAOXJP010209114.1:0-11913 GCA_025762735.1 Platanus orientalis
TATGTGGTGGAGAGGAGGGGTGGTGGGTCCCTTTCTAGAAGGTTAGTGGAGGTGGGAAAGGATGTGTGGATGAGGGGGAGTGTGGTGGGCCCTCATGTCACATGTCATGTAGGGATAGGGTGTGAGGGAGTGTGGGGCCCAGGGAGGGGGGTGTAGGGTTAAAGGGGGTAGTCCTCAGATGTCCACCCTCCAATTAGAATATTCCAAATAGGGGTGTAGGGTTTAAAAAAAGAGTTAGGGGCATTTTAGGCAAGAATTAAGATATTTTGTTCAGATTTCACCCCTTTACTGTTTGGGCTTACTTTTTGGGCTTTAGGGCTCCCAACTTTTCAGGGTTTATAAGTTTTTTGCATCTCCCAAACATTCTGGTTGCAACGCAATTGTCGAAATTAGAATTGGATATGGGCAAGCGGGCCAAAATTGGCTCTGAATGTGGGTGGGTTTGTACCAATGAAAGAAAGATGAGGTAAAATTGATCTTCAAAATATTCATATGAAAGATAGCCCTCAACATTTTTAGACCATAGGCTCTGATTGCTCATGACTTAGATGCCTGAGCTGAAAGTTGTGACCAAAACCCTAAATTATCCTACAACAAATTCCGCTTGGACCTATGATTGGTTTTTTCTGGGTTTGAATGGGGTGTGATGGAGATCATAAGTGTTTAGGTCTTGGAGTTGCAATGCCATGGGGCCTGATAGGTAGAGAATCTGAGCCCTGGTGAATTCTCGGGAGATTTCTAAAAGGAGGTCACCCGATTGAAAATCGTGCCCTAAACTCGTAAAGAATTGAGTCATCGAGCCGTGCTAGGTTTGTGAAAGGGTTTATTTATTAGGGAATTTATTGAAGATCTTGAAAAATCAAAAAAAATGAGTCTGACCTCAATGGATTTGGACTTCTAGAGAGTTTTCAGGGGCTCACTAAGTGTCCATGGTTGAGAAAGGTGATTTGGCTGTATTTTGAGGACAAGTTGAGGCAATTCAGAGGCATTGTGTCCTTTAGGGTTTTTCTTGGGAAGGTTTATAGCTTACTAGGGTATGGTCCTTGATTGATTGAGTTTTGATCTATGTCAGGTTTTTAGGGTGTTTTTGAAAATCTGATTTTTGGGCAAAATGATGTATTTTGGGGGTGTAGGGGTAAAATGGTTGTTTTATTATTTTTTGTGTCTCAATATGGGGATGTTGATGATGGTTGGAGCATCCTGAGAAAAATTGGCTTAATAGCCTGTGGTTTGAGGTTTTTTGAGGTAGAGGGGTAAAATGGTCATTTGCCAGTATTTTGGAATTTTGATGTTGGAAGTTTTAGGGAATTGTTAGTTTTGAGGTGTCTTTATTGTAGAAGAGATTTTAGGAAGGGTTGTGGAGAAAAGGAGTTCAAACAGGGTTCGATTCGCACTTTTGAGGGTGTAGGGGTAAAATGGTAATTTGCCATCCTTTCGATGCTTCAATGTGGGAAGACTTATGAAGGTTGAAAAATTCAAGGTGCCTTTGTTGTGGAAGAGATTTTAAAAGGGTTGTGGAGAAAAGGAGTTTAAACAAGGTTCGATTCGCACTTCTAAGGGTGTAGGGGTAGAATGGTAATTCGCCAACCTTTTGATGCTTCAATGTGGGAAGGCTTATGAAGGTTGAAAAATTCAAGGTTCTTTTGTTGTGGAAGAGAATTTAGAAGGGTTGTGGAGAAAAGGAGTTTAAACAGGGTTTGATTCGCACTTTTGAGGTGTAGGGGTAGAATGGTAATTTGTCAACCTTTCGATGCTTCAATGTGAGAAGGCTTATGAAGGTTGAAAATTTCAAGGTGCCTTTGTTGATGTAGTGATGTTGGGAAGTGGGGTTTGATTGGGCTTGATTTGAGCTTCTAGAGGTGTAGGGGTAAAATAATAATTTGCCTTTGATGCTTCATTGTGGGAAGGTTTATGAAGATTGACAAATTCAAGATGATGATGAATTAGAGTGCTTTCATTGTGTTTACAACCAGAATGTCCATTGAGAATGTCTGCCTATTCTAAGTTCAGGGATGTCTAAACCTTGGTATTTTCCCATGCTATAATGAACCCTTCTGACTCCATTTATTGATCTGAATCGAAATTTTGGTGCTAACAGTACCAGGGACTAGATGGTCAACCGACTCTTGGGAGCTCACGCAAACACAAAAATTCAATCTGTCAGTGGCCACATCCTCGTAATTTCAACATCTTCAAAGTATCAAATTTTCACTAGATTACGAAATCCCCATGTTTCCCACTGTCACGTCCTGTTCAAAATAAAACAAGCCATTTTATATGTATTTGACACACGGAAAGCCCTAAAAGATTCTCTCGAACTCAGAATTGGGCAAGGTCAAACTCATTTGTTCGGTCTCTTCCTTTTCTTCAAAAGACCATTTCATAAACTTGAGCTTTGAAGGAATTCCGGTAGCTCGATTCCTCCAACCTTCAAGCAACCACAGGAACCCAATCTTGATGGATAACCCCACTTTATAAGTCCTCGACGATTGCCCAAAAATCAAATGATTAGTCTATCAATTTCTGTAGTCCTGATATTCCTTAAACTTCAAAACAATCATAGCCATTATCGCTTCAAGACACTTGTCTAAGCTCCTTAGCACAAGTGTCATCCATGCACCTCATGTTGAATGTGAGCCCTCCACTTCACTAAACACATCTCCACCCTCCACTTACAAAACCTTAGGATTGATCTCAGCCCTACACCACATCACATTTTGGGCTATAAATAGCCCCAAATTAGTGAAACCTAGGGTTGGCTACAAAAAAAAAAAAAACCTTAATTTCTAAGAGGAAAAGAGGAAGAAAAAGAAGGATTATCAAGCTTGCATCAATCCTAGGCAAGGTAAGCCTAAACCCAAGTGTCATGCTGTTAGTTTTATGCTAGAACTTTTAACTCAAGTTACATAGTAGAGGCCCAACAACCTCTACTTGCTTCTATTTTTGACCCATTGCCATGCTGAATTTATTGTGATTTTTGTAAAGGGTTGATTGAGCCCAAATTTGACTATGTTAGACTAGACATATACATGATATTTTGTATTTAATGTCATGAATTTAGGAGTTGTGGAAGGCCTCGAGATGGCCTCCCAAACAGACCCTAAAAATTAGGTACTTTGAGGCCTAGTCTTTGTATTATTTTTGCTGATTTTCTTTTGAATTTTTCATACATGATCTGATGCTCAAATTTTTATATGATATGCTTGTATATACTGCCTGTTGTCATGCTTAATTTCAGAATTTTTTCAAAACCCTATGGGCTCTAAAATCGAGAAACCCAACTACTAGATTTTCTCCCAACAACTAATGCCCATTTTTTTAAGTCAATTAAAAATGGGTGTTAGGATAAGAATCAGGCATTGCAATTTGGGACCCACCCCAGGGAGCCCATATTCTTTTCCAGTCATATCCCGCGGCCAAAATAACCTCTAAAATTCATTTATGTGCATTTGCACCTTTGTGGGCCCTCATTTTTGTCCCAACGCTCGAATATAATTTTGGGCATTAGATGGAAATTCAGGCTTTGGAGTGAGTGTCGGGCGTTAGACCTGGGTTTTAAAAATCATTTTGTTATTTTAATTTATCTGAGTGTGAGTCCACCTCAGGGTTAGTGTAAAGACCTAGGAGAAACCCCACCCCTCTGGGCCCCACTTTGGTGGCTCAAAAACTTGAGTTGGCTGCTAGTTAAGCACCCAATGCCCGAATGTCCCCTGAATTAAAATTCGAGCGTTGAATAATCGGGAGTTAGACAAAAAAATAGGTGTTAGGCCTACATTAGATGACCATGTGGCCCACTTAGAGAGATCATATCTCCACATGGCCTATGCCTAGGACCCTTGGGGTTACATAGTACGACCTCAGAAGACTTCCCCTATCCCAAAACTTGGACCCCACAGTGCTGGGTCCCACCAAACCAACCCAAAAAATAGTACAAAGAAGCTAGTCTGATCAGCTTTGTCAACGCCCGATTATCACCCTGAATTAAAATTCAAGCATTGAGGTAAAATACAGGCATTAAGCCTGTAAGACAAAAAAAATGATTTTTCCCTTTTATTTTTCCTTCCATTAGGGTTAGTACCTAACCCTAAGGAACCGATCAATGAGCCAATTAGAGGGGTCTACCATCCTTCTGAAGACCTAGCCCATGAGGGGTCTCCTAAAGTTAGAATATGACAAAATAAAAGACAGTTTCTAGATTGTTCATAAGCCAACGCCTGATTGTCACCCTGAATTGAATTCAGGCATTGGACAAATGGGCATTAGGAGTAAAAATGGGCGTTAAGCCTGAGGAAAATCCAACAAGCCTTCAATTCAACTTTAATAAAACATGGGTATAAACATGAGATTAAGACTTGTATAAATGGGAGAAGCCACCATAAAAAGGTGGGTATTTGGGGTGCCTAACACCGTCCCCAAGTGCAACCAAACAACTTACCCTACATCTTAGGAACTCAGATCAGTATCAGGAGTTAAACCCCTAGACCTTTGAGTCTAGACTCCTCTTCTTCCCCCAAAGACGAGGACCGATACCTAACTCAATCGGTTAACCCTGAGTTGGTGGCGACTCCCAGAAAAGCCTAACCCTCCTACAAAGGGGTTGGCGGCCTTTCACATATAGGCATCACGCACCGAAGAAGTGGGCCTGAAAACCACAGGCAGGAGGGGGAAGTCGAACCCCCCTCCCGAACGCCGATGTCCACAGTCTCAAAGGACACAAAAACGTGATTGTAAGAAGAGGATGAATGACATTAAATTCCAACAACACAAAGCTATAAAGTAAAATTATGATGGAAAGAATGTCAACAAGAGAATCTATTTCTTAGAACTTAAAAATATGAGCCTTCTCAAGAAGAATGAGCTAGCCCAAAGCCAAAAGATGAGAAAGACAAATCTTAAGAAAAGTTTGGGATAGGAAGGAGGAGCTAAAGTGTTTAGTCATCCAAATAGGTCTAAGAGTTGGGAGCACATCAAGGTGGTATCTTGATAATGGGTGCTCAAAACACATGACCAAAGATAGGTCATTATTTGTCAATTTTGAGAAAACTCAAGGTAGAAATGTCACCTTTGGTGACAAAAACATTGTCAAGATCATTGGCAAGGGAACCGTAGAGGTTCCTGGTATTTCCATAATCACCAATGTCCTATTTATGCAAAGCCTAATACACAACCTAATTAACATAAGCTAAATCGATGATAAAGGCTATGGTGTGCACTTTGTGAAGGGTGAGAGTGAAATTAAGGACAAGGGGAGTGATGAAATCCTTGTCAAAGGGTTAAGGACTACGACAACTACTATGATAGAACCCAACAAGCATGAGTTTGATGCTTATCTTATGTTTCAAAAGGATGAAACTAATCTTTAGCATTAAAGGTTAGGTCACATCAACTTTAGAGACCTATCTAGGCTAAATAAAAAATGATAATCAAAGACTTACCTAGATTTACCCAAGTTGACAATCGTATGTGTAATGGTTGTCAAATGGGCAAACAAACTAGAGTCCGTTACAAGAATACAAACCAAATAGGGACATCTAGGCCTCTAGAACTTCACCATGTAGACTTGTCCAGTACAATAAAAATGGAGAGTCTAGGAGGTAAGAAATACTTCATCGTAATGGTGGACAATTTCTTACATTTCACTTAGGGAGCATTCTTAAGAGAAAAATCTAAGGCCTTCAATGAATTCTTAAACATTTGTAAAATAATTCAAGTTGAAAAGGACACCTCCATCAAGCGTTTCGAAGCGACCATAAAAGGGAATTCAAGAATCATAAATTCTCGGATTGGTGTGATGAGATGGACATTAGGCATGAATTTTCGGCATCAAAGACTCCCCAACAAAATGGAGTTGCTAAAAGAAAGAATAGGACTTTGCAAGACATGGTGAGTACTATGCTCACAAGCAAAGATCTTACCAAGAGATTTTGGGCTAAAGTAGTGAATATTGCGTACTATATCTCAAACTGTGTCTTTCGTAGACTCAAAACTGACAAAATAGCCTATGAAATATGGAAAGGCAAGAAACCTACTATCAAATACTTTAAAGTGTTTGGTAGCTCATGCTACGTCCTTAGGGACTGAGAACATCTAGAGAAATTTGACAAGAAAAATGATGAAGCTATCTTTTAGGGTACTCTACAAATAGTAGAGCATATCAGGTGTTTAACACGAGGACTCTCACCATGAAAGAGTCCATCAATATAGCCATTGATAATCATGAGAATGGTACAACTCAAATAGAAATACTTGTATTCTCAGACAATGAGCTAGAACCTTTTCCTCACATTGAGATTGAGGGATCCCAAAAGGATCAAGAAGATGTCTCATCACAAGGAATGCTCCAAGTATGATAGAGGTGCCCAACTTCATCCTAAGGATTATCACCCAATGATATCCTTGGTGATCCAAGGGATAGAGTGAGAATAAAAAGGCAACTAGAAAACGTCCTAGGCCATCTTTGTTTCACCTCCAAGATTGAGCCTAAGAATGTAAAAGAGGCTCTAAATGATCCAGATTGGATCATTGCCATGCAAGAGGAACTCAACCAATTTAAAAAGAATGATATGTGGTTCCTCATTGAGAGATCCTCTAATAAGAGCGTCATTGAAAAAAAACATGGATATTCATAAACAAATATGACAAACATGGCACTGTAACGAGGAACAATACTAGACTTATAGCCAAAGGATATGCTTAGATTAAGGGCATAGACTTTGAGGAGACATTTGCTTATGTGACCAGACTAAAGTTTATTAGGATTTTACTATCCATTACATGTTATTTGAAGTTCATATTATATCAATTGGACATAAAAAGTGCCTTCTTAAATGGTGTACTTCAAGAAGTATACGTAGAGTAGCCTAAGGGGTCTGTGGACCTTCATATGTTAAACTACATGTACAAATTGAAGAAGGCATTGTATGGGCTGAAGCAAGTCCTCAGAGCTTAGTATGAGAGACTAAGTAGATTTTTTATGGATCTTTAATTCGATAGGAGGAGTGTGGACAAAACTCTTTTTATCAAGAAGATTGATGATCACATACTCATCGCACAAATCTATGTGGATGACATCATTATTAGGTCTCCTTGTGACAAGTTCTCCTGCGAGGTTGCTTCTACGATGAAATTTGAATCTAAAATAAGTATGGACGGAGAATTATGATTCTTCCTTAGATTACAGATCCAATAAAGGCCTAAAGGTGTATTTCTAAATCAAGAAAAATTTACCAAGGATTTAGTCTCAAAGTTTGGACTCGATGATTCAAAACTGACTACTACTCCAATAAACATAAGTGAAAAGATCACAAAGGATCCAGACGGTGTCGATTTGATCCTACATATTTCAGGAGTATTATTGGAACTCTATTACATTTAACTAGAAGTAGACATGCATTGTCTTTAGCATTGGTGTGTGTGCTTGCTATCAGGCTGCAAGTAGCCAAGAGAGTTATATGGTATGTCAATGGGATAGTTGACTTCGACCTTTGGTATCCATTCGATACCACTCTGGTTGTTGCTAGATTTTCAGATGCAGATTGAGTAGGCAATGTTGATGATTGTAAAAACACAAGTGGTGGATGCTTTTACATTGGCAATTATCTAGTTTCATGGCATTGTCGAAAGCAAAAACTCCATATCTTTGTCGACTGCCAAGGTGAGAGATCACGATGGTGATGATGTTGCCACCTCACTACCAATGTGTAGACACTAGGATATATTGTTAAATATCACATACAGGGTGTCTATATTTGTGTTGTACTGTACTGAGACTATGTTCCATCATTCTCTCATATACTGTTTATTTCTATCTATTAATGAAAGTTCATTTTTTTGGTTCTTGTATCTATGTTTACATATACGTTTTATCTATGATGGATTCATGTAGTGCTTCTTCTGACTTCTCTTGTGCAATGTATATCCATTTCCTTTAGTTTCCATGACAAAAAGGGGAGAAGTTTAAGGGAATAAGAGTTTAAGGGAAGAGAAGTGTTTTAAATTTTAAATTTTAAATTTAAGAAGTATTGGGATATATTATTCTTAAGGGGAGAAGTAATTTGAAAAGTTTGGAACTAAAATAGGATACCTAACTTAGGGGGAGTAAAGAAGGTTTGTTGGATTTAGGGGGAGAAATTCAACTAAGATTAATGGACATTCAAGCTTAAAAATTATTTAACTTCGTTAATCTAAAAGGTGTAAAAGTGAACCAACTAATGGTTATTTGTGCTCAACTCATATCACTTGCACTTATGTTTACTCTTCACTCCATAGGCATATGCATTTCATCATATTCATATCCAATCATATGCTTGTTTGTGTATACATTATACTTTATCATTTGACTAAACTAACTTTGGTTTAAGAAAGGTATATTCTTATCAAATGAGTTTCAGGAACCTAAAGCTAAAGCACATTGCACATGAAGAGAGATTTAATGCAAAACCCAAGCATATATCAAGGGGGGGAGCTAAGAACATAACTTGAGATATATGGCTAAAGTCGGATTATGGAGTCCAAGTAATCATTGTACTAATCATGTTGTACTTCATTTACGTATTTTAAGTTTTGTCATGGAATTCCCAAAGGGAGAGATTGTTAATGTAAAAGTTATAAATTCCATGAACTATAAAATACATATATTTTATAGACTAGAACATGTGTAGTCATGTTAGAGTCTAAGAGGTTCTTAGGTCCAAGCTTCATGAAGAACATCCTCAAGCACCAAGAAGACTCCAAGAAAATCAAGCTGGGAACATGCAAGTCATTCTGAAGTGGTCATGCTCATTTTCGAGCTCACAAAGCTAAAACAGGTAAGGTACCAAGACCAAAATGAACTAAGGGTCATAATGAAGTTTAAGAAGGTTTATGGACCTCCCGGACCTTAATGGGACGATCCCAAGCGCTTTGCAACATTTCCAAGGCTTTTTGTGAACATTGTAAAGTCCCCAATTTAATCCAAATAATTTGGATCAATCCAAAGAAGATCCAAACTTCTTTGGATCGATCCAGGATTGAACCAGCATCTCTCAGGTACTGTTTTATGAGAAATCAAGCATTTGGATTGATCTAGGATCGATCAAAAGTGCCCAGATGCATTCTAACGTTCACTAAAATTCAAATAAAGCTCCAAATCAATGGTTAATGTTATTTGACTATTGGGGGAATGTTCTTATCCAATGGACATAAGTTTTTTTCACCCATTATAAGAAGGAATAAGCGTCGAAGAGCTCCATAATGGTTATGAATGTTTTTGAATAAAAATTTGCCAAGATTGGGGATGCTTCTTGAGGGTATGAGCTCACCAACCAATTGCTAAACACTACTTAACTCTCATTGATCTTAGATAGGAAAATCTATATCCTTTGACCATTCCTTAGCTTCCTCTCTACTTTTGCTAAGGAAAATCATCTAGAGAAAGGCTACTAGGGTTTTCTAAGGGCAAACCCTTATGAAAAGGAGTGTGAGATATATAGTCGCATCTTTCTCAAGAAGGAGCAACCCATTGGTATTGGCTTTCTAGCTTGAAGAGCTAACCAAGAAGCTTTGGGGATCAGTAGTCATATCTTGCTCAACAAGGAGCAACCCTATCTTATGTGGAAGGCAACACCAATCTTCAAAGAGGTAAGACTTGTTCTAAAATTTCTATCTATATCTTTGAGACCTCTTTCATTAGAGACACTAGAAGATTAGACCACTCCTGTCGGAGACACCGGTAATGTAGACCTTGGTACTTCTGTCAGAGACATCGAAAGTGTAGATCACTCCTATCGGAGACACTAAGAGCATAGACCACAGTCGTTGGAAATACCAAATGTTGGATAACTTGTATTGCAAGTAGTTAGGTGTTTACTTAATTTTATCCTTGATTGTAATGTTTCAATCTTAATAAAATTATATAGCTCGGTTGTGAGATTTTGAAAGTGGATGTAGACTGTTGTACTAAACCACTATATATCTTGTGTATTGTGTATTGTGTGTATGCTTGTGGTTTGTCTTTGTACATTGTATCTTTTTTATCAAACATTGCAATAAATCAAATATCTATACACAACACATTTGACCACCTCCACCCGTAAGAATAAAAGAATTAATCAAGCTATCATAAACTTATCAACCCTGCTCCTGCTCTCCTATAGGTGACACTATAGTGCATGACAAAGCCTCGTGGTCCATGATAAGTTCATAAGCGAATTGATTACTAATCAAAAGAATTTTGTTGCACATCGCAACCAAATTAAGTAAATCAAAAAGAGGGTTGAATAACATTTATAAAAAAAAAAAAAAAAAATTGAATTATCCTATTCACCCCCTCTAGGATCATTTTTGAACTTTCAACAAGCAGGGGGGAAGGATTGACTACAATGAAGTTTTATCTTTAATTTATTATGAAGCATTCTTCTATTCGTATCATGTTAGCCATGGTGGATATGTGCGATCTTGAGTTGCGGTAGCTTGATGTCAAGGTAACATTCATTCACAGGGAGTTGGAGGAAGAAATATTTATGGAGCAATCAGAAGGATTTAAGGAGAAGGATAAAAAGAATCTAATATGTAAGATTAAAAGATCACTTTACGGGTTAATTAAAATAGTCTCTTAGACAATGATGTAGGAGTTTTGATTCCTTTTTGGTGCATATTGGCTACATGAGGAGAAAATATGATAATTGTGTTTATTTTAAGATACTTGATGAAGGTTCTTTCATAATTCTGATGATATATGTTAATGATAGTTGATTGTGTCTGATAATATGCATGAGCTAGATTTATTGAAGTCCAAGTTTTTGAAGGAATTTGATGTGAAGAATCTAGGTTCTGCTAAAAAGATCATTGGAATGAAAATCTAGAGGGATATGAAAGAAAGCAAACTATAGGAGTCATAGAAAAATTATGTGGGAGAGGTGCTAAATAGGTTTAATATGGGTGATGCAAAACCGGTTAATACTCCTTTAGCTAATTACTTTAAATTATCTAGTAGATTATGTATATGTACAAATAATGAGATGGAGGAAATACCCTAAGTATCGTACATTGGTGCAATGAGAAGCTTAATGTATGACATGGTTTGTAGTCGGCTAGATATCTCACATGCAGTCAATGTTGTAAGTAAATACATGGATAATCCGAGTAAGGAGATATGAAATACAGTTAAATGGATATTTACACACTTGAGAAATATGGTGGATTTTGGCATCTTATTCCAAAGGCAAGATGGGCTAGGATAGGTTATGGAATTTGTGGATGTAGATTATGCTGGTGATCTAGACAAACAGAGGTCTATTACAAGTTATACATTTATACTCTTGAAGGTGGGTCTATTAGTTGGAAAGCTAAGCTTCAATCGATTCCCGCTTTATCTACAACCAAAGTAAAATACATGGATATCTTGGAATCTGCCAAGGAGGCTTTGTGGTTGATAATTTTGGTCAACGAATTGGAATCGAAGCAAGAAGGCTTAGAGTTGTATTGTGATAGTCAAAGCTCCATATACTTGGTGAAAAAATCAAGTTCTCCATGCTGGAACAATACACATTAATGTAAGATATCATGTGATTAAAGAATGAGTTGAAGAAGGTAAGGGGAATTTGATGAAGATCCACACAAAGAATGATGCAGTTGATATATTGACAAAGCTAGGGAATACTCAAAAGTTCAAGCATTTCTTGAACTTAATCAATCATTTGCATTGTTGAGTTCTGGAGGCTCATCCCAAGTGGGATGAGGTTGCCTCATGATGAGGAGGTGCAGAGTTGTATCACACTTTAATACGTGTCAAAGATAACAGCGGGTGATCTTCTAAGAGGCTGAAAATAAAATCAAGGTGGAGATTTGTCGGGTGCATCTTTATTTTCTCACCAGTTGATGGGGACATTTTTGGAGAAAGATTTTTTTAGGGAAGTGAAGTCGTGGACAACAACT
>JAOXJP010209125.1:0-11913 GCA_025762735.1 Platanus orientalis
TGATAAGTGCCCCCCAAAAAGTGCAAATCACTTTTTGGTACTGATGTGTCAGCCCCTCTGGTGCCATTTTCACGGTTTTTACGAGATTCATTTTTACATAGTCCAAGATAGAGCTCTTTTTTGTCAAGTGAATCAGAGCTGTACTAAACTTAGCTGGTTAAAAGCTAGTTTATTTAAGTAGATGATCAGTTTGTTTAGCAGTTGATTATCTCAAATCCAAATGATGGCTTGATTTTCCTTTACAGAATGATAGGAGATTTCAATTCATGGGTTTAGTGGTGGCAATGTTTGACACAACCCACCAACCAGATACAAATCCAACATGAAATAAGCGGGTTAGGGTTGACTGTAAATGTGTTTCGGGTCAAGGCAGGTCAACCTGCTTTGACACAATAATAAATGTGTTGGGTTCACGTTGATCCATATAATTGTATACCCTTATCTTGACACGATAAGAATATGACCATCAACACAAATTACCACATAACACACGAACCCGGCATGAACCCAACACAAAACAAGTGGGTTAGGGTTGACTATAAATGTGTTTCATGTCAAAGCGGGTCAACCTGCTTTGACACTTTTAATAAATGGGTCGGGTTGGGTTAAAACCATATAGTCGTATACCCTTATCTCAACTTGACATGAACCCGACCTGTCAACACGAATTGGCACCCATATATGGGTTGCTAGGTTTCTCTCATGAGGTATTGAGCTTTAAAATTTGGGTTTGAACCAAAAAGCTCGAGTCTAAGTGAACCAAGCCATGCCTACCTCAGCACCTGAGGCTCATCAAGCTTCAAGCTTGATCCTAATACTTGTGTGACTAGCTTATTCACACCCCTAACAAGCATGTTATCTATCCATTCATATTGGAGATGATTCCAACTCTAAGGCAAATGTTCAGCTCAAACACAGCATGTTATTGTAAGAAGAAAACACATACACACAAGGCAAAAAAAAGTTGTTTTTTGTTAATGCAATAGCGTGTTGTACTTGAGCTAGTCATTGCCCATTGTTTAAATCCCTTTACTATATGACTTGTTTTACGATACTTTAACTTGTTATTTTTTTCTAGTTTAAATCTTCTACAGCTAATCTGATGGGATCAAATCGATTTTGAACATACTTGAACAACTCCAAGGAAACATAAAACAAAACTTTTTTCTTCAACACTTCAAAACTCCTTCAATTTATCATCCTCCCAATACCATAGATAAACCATTTTTTTTTCCATAGAATCTCTTATATCAAACTCTCACTCCCCTTGTACCAATGAACAATGAATTTATCACTTAACTTTCTAAATGATTTCATAATCTTGATAAAAATACCAAATCTAAATACTCTATCCAAAGGTCCATCCCCGGAAAATAGTTCTTCAAATTCTCCTTCTGAAAATAATTCAGATTCAGAATTAGAAAAAAAACAATTAATTCAAATTCTTACCAAGCTATGTCGACCAAAGTACTCTAGCAAAACAAAAAGTTACTATAATAGACCAACACATGTTGATCTGCAAATCAAAGAAACAATTACACACAACCAAAAATATGATAAGAATACAATATATGAATGAAACACAAATGGACAAACAAAATATCAAGTAAGAAATACATTTCGACAAATGGCAATCTACGTAAATATTTGCTACATCCATAGACATTCTTAAAGAGCTATCTGCTTATTCATAACTGTCGGATTTACAAGTCAGTTATTCGAATGGTGGAATGATTATTTCACTAAAGCTTAAAGAGAACAAATCCTAAACGTTGTACAATTAGATGGGAATGGTCAATTAGTTCTATCAGCCACAAGCCAAATCTAACAAGATTATTTATCAACACTAATACTTAATCAATAAACCCATTTTATAGGTAGAGTCAACAAAATGAGCACAAAAAATAAAGAAATTTTAATGAATCTATGATGTCCTACCTTATTTGACTTTAGATGATATAAAGACATATTTCTTTCAAAATATTACATAATCGATAATTGTATTTAAACATTTTGGAAAGAAAAGTTTATATATGGTTTACCCAAACTCTTCAGAGAAAATGTCAAGCAAAAACTAAAAGACTTCTATGATACCATTGATTATAATTATTTTTTATTTGAATAAATAATTCAAACAATAAATATGACTACTCTTTAAATATGTTCTGATTTAAAATTGCAAAAGCAATTAAACAACCAAAAAACTACCACAAGAAAAGAATTATGAGATTTTTGTTACCAATTTGGATATCAACCACTAATAGCGCCATCAAAGAAAAAAATCAAACCCTCAACTAACTTATCATAAAAAAATAATTCAGATCAAAGAAAAACTTTTCTAAATATTGTAAAAGTTCACCACCAAAATTCTCAAATAAGATTTTTCCATATAAATCAATTAATCTTAAAAACAACAAATACTACAAATGTGGAAAACCTCGTCATTTTGCAAATAAATGTCATCTAATAGCATTCAAGAAAAAGACTAATAAAAATAAAAGATCAGAATAATAATGAACAAACCCAGTTTTCTGATGAAGATTGACAATGCCCTTGGCATTTACCAAACTATTTTATAGAAGAATCATATATTTCTTCTATCAATATCCTAACAAATTATCAAAAACTATTTTTAGAAATGATAGACAACATAGAAGATGTCAATCTTAAAAACAAATATTTGAAAGAAAATTCTAACCCACCAATAAAGTCCTGAAAATCAAAGTCTTGAACCACAATTTTATAATATGTCATAATTTTCGGGTCATTCACAAAGCAAAACATTTATAAACTCCAGTTACACTTAACTCACTACAACATCAAATTAATCAATTAAAAACTGAAATTCAAGTTTTTAAAACTTAATATAGTAATTAACAAGCTAGCTCTTTTAATAGGTCATTCAATACAAATGTCGTAGATACAGATAAAAAAATATAACAATTCTTAGGAGAAATCACTGAATACAAATTTTAAAAAATAATACACTAAGATTTTTCTCAAAATCCCACACTTTTCTACTAATTTTACTGCTCTTATTGATTATGGGATATATATAAGTTGTATACGAGAATGCATCATACCTACTAAATATTGTGAATATGCAAATTCTTCAATTTCTACAGTCATTGATAAATCACATACTATAAATTACAAATTACCCAATGCTCATAATTACAAAAATAAAACCTGTTTTTATGTCTCTTTTAAATATTTATAACAAGAAATGATACTAGGTAAAGTTGTTGGTTGTTCAAATTCTGAAAAATAGAATTTGGACCTTATATAATTTATTGTTGTAAATCACCTGAAAGTTATATGAAATTTATGTAAATTCACATGTAAACATTGTAATATGTGTATGTAAGGTCATTTTATGTGTATATAAATCTAAAAGATGTAAAAAATGTGTCAATAGTTTAAAAAACTCGGTAATGTATAGTGACAAATAGTACCTGTCGACAGTGCCAAATAGTATCCAACAGTGTCAAACATTAACCATCAAACAATATACAAATAGTATAATTAAAATAATTCTCAAATCCTCTTATTTTCTCTCGAGACTTTCATATTTAAAATATTTTTAAAATCGAAATAAGTCTGTCCTCTAAATAAAAGTCATCTCTTATATTCTAAAGTCTTCTGGATTCTAAATTAATTTAAATTTAAGTCTCTCTTAGCCTATAAAAAGCTCAAATCCTTTGTCATTTGACAGAGAAAATATGAGGATTTGAGAATTATTTGGATTCTACTGTTTGGGTATTGTTTGATAGTTATTGTTTGACACTATTGGGTACTGTTTGATACTTTTGATAGGTACTATTGGTACTGTTTGGTACTATTTAACACTGTTAATTACTGTTCGTTATTGAGTTTTTTGACTTTTTGACACATTTTTTACATCTTTTGGATTTACATATACATAGAATGACCTTACATACACATATTATAATATATGCATGTGAATTCACGTAAATTTTATATGGCTTTCAGGTGAAAAAACCATATTTCTTTTGAAAATTAATGATGACGTGACTTTAGATGCTGATGTGGCATTAGACTTGATGCGAGGCTTAGAAACTTTGATTTGAATTTGTTGTAGAAGACGTGACATTTGAACTTGAGTAGGTGACATGGTTGACTGCTTTAACCTTTGAGTTTGGTGAATTAGTTACAATTATAAGAAATCATCATCATCGCCCAGTTTCTGAGTCGGAATGAGTTGGAGAAGACACTTTAATTAAAATTGCATATTTGAGAGAACACATTTCTACAGTCATTTCTCGCATTTTCTGAAGAGTCATTTGAAAATATTGAGTAGAAACATACTGATTTTGATTGGTCGATGTTGCAACTTCTTTTAAACTTTTAGTTTGTGAAAGTCTTGTAAAAGGTTTGATAAGAGACATCTTTTGGAGATCGGTTAAGGATATGGATGCTAAAAACATTGTTTTTGAGCTATCATATTTGTCCCACAATTTGATACGGGAGTCTTTGAACAAATTTGGGATTGAATCAAAGAAATCTATTGAATAGTCCCATCTCATGATCCATTGAAAAAAATTTGGGAAAAATAAGACATGCATTTATAAGAAGGTTCGTCTATGAGAATTTTTTTGGATTTTGAAAATAGATCAAAATCTATAAAAAGGTTTTGAGGAAGGATTGTAGACATGGCTCCATACAGAAACCACTAGTTTTGGTAAAACCAATTGAGAATTTAATGATTATAGTTATAAGAGAATTAGAGGAACCAAGAACAAGATTTTTTGAGTTTTGGATTAAGAGAACATTCTCTTAAACTTGCATATAGTCCCAATAGTTGTATGGGACTTGCTAATTGATTGGAGAGGTAACGTATTTAGGTGAAAAGAAAAGATAATTTCAATCTTGAGAGAACATGGCATAAAAGATTTTGAGTTTAGAATAAACAATTCCACCGTTTTTTTCAATGTGTTTGATAAAAGCACTTTGAGATTATTGGAGGATGACTTCATAAAATTTATTGGAGTAGTTGACATATTTGGGGATGAAATGAATTTTTTGAGGAAAGCATTTGGATACAATTTGTTTTAAATTAAGCTTGTCGAACATATGGTCATCAATAGAAAAGACAACAAAGTGGGTTTTTGGGATATACTCTGATTTTTGAAGATTGGGCATTTGGTAGGGTATTGATATAGGGATTTTGGTTTTGCCTTTGGAATTTTGAGGGGTATGACCTCCTTGACTCATTTTTTCTGCAAAAAATTGCTAATGAGAAAATCAGAAATGAAGTTTGTAGAACTATTTATAAGTTCAATTTAAAATTCAAACACGGAAAGTAAAACTTGCCAAAGTGCAAAAATCTATTTTGACGTTAAATTTTTTACATATTTTTGAAGTATTTCCTTGCCAGATTTACAATCTATACATAATAAAATTTTTGATTTAAAACATTCGCTTGAAACTTTTGTATGCACAAAACAATTGCTAATATTTCCTCTTTTATAGTTGAATAATTTTGTTGAGTTGGATTCCAAGTTACGATGGTATACCGAATGATTTGGTCACCTAGAGTTGGATGTGTTTGCGAGAGGACTCCTCCATATCTTGATTTAGAAGCATTTTTTTAATATAATTTTATGGTATTCTAAATTTAGAATGGAAAGGTAAGGGAGAACTTTGACATTTTTTTTAATGGTTTGGACTACCTGGGTATGTGCTTTGGTCCATTCTATTTTTGAAGTTTTTCGTAGTCTATTTTGTAAAAGTTTTCTTTCTCTAATTAAATCTTTAACAAATATTAAGACGTAGTTTAAACATCTTCAGAACAATTGTAATTGCTTTTATTAGTTATTTGGTCTGAAAATTTATCTACAAATTGAATGACTCTTTTGATTGGGGTAATTGTTTGATTTTCGATACGATATCCTAAGAAATTGGTTGAAGTTTGAAAAAAATTAAGTTTTCTCTCTAATAGGGCTAGACCATTCTTTTGTACTACATATTTTAGTATTGCCAAGTGTTTCCAGTGTTGATCTATGTTTTGAGAGGAGATTAAAATATCATCAATGTAAACTAAAATGGAATTTTGATATGGATTGAATATATTATTCATTAGATTTTGAAACTTTGAAAGTGCATTTTTTAGGCCGAAAGGCATTACATTTCACTCGTATTGACCAAAAGGAAGATTAAAGGCCGTCTTGTATTTGTCATTTTTAGTTATTTGTATTTGCCAAAATATTGATTTAAGATCAAATTTTGAGAATATAAAAGCATTAGATAATCGGGTTATTAGATCTTGCTTATTTGGTAAAGGGTACCTTATGGATTTTAGAACTTTGTCTAAAGGGGTATAGTTTATTACTAGTCTTAGAACTCCTCTTTCTAGCTCAACAACATTTTCGACATAGAAAATAGCACAAGACCATTGGATTTTGAATGCCGAATTAGACCTTTGGCTAACAAATCTTGGATTTCGGTTTTGGCTAATTCTAGATATCGAGTATTCATTTGAATAGATCGAGCTTTTGTAGGGATATTTGTTTAAGAGAAATTAACAATAGAGGGAAGAGAGATTGTGTGACTTTTTCTATGCCAAAAGGCTTTAGGATTTTATGAGCAAAAATCATTTATTAATTTTTTTTAAAATTCTTAAAGTTGTTTTTTAAAATAAGGGGTTTTTAGTTTCTGGTTTAGTCTTAAATTATAAGCTTATTGTTTGACGAAATTTAATTGAGTTTCTTTAGCTTGTAAATGGGTTTTTATTTGTTGTATTATTTCAGTTTTAGGAGGCTGAATAAAATTGAATATAATATTTTGATTGATAGCTTTTAGTCCATTTGTGTCGATGTTGAAAAGTTGGATTTGGAGTAGGAAGGGAGTACCTAGTATCATTTCTTGCTGTAAATCTTTAACAATAACAAAAGATACAAGGAAATAGGTTTTGTTTTTGCAAATATGAGCATCAGTTAATTTGTAATTTATAGTATGTAATTTACCAATGATTATAGAAATTGAAGAATTTGCATAATCAAAATATTTAGTAGGCATGATGTTTTCTCGTATACAATTTATATCTGCCATAGAATCAAGAAGAGCAATGAAATTAGTGGAAAAATGTGAGATTTTGAGAAAAATCTTAGTGTACCATTTTTGAAGTTTGCATTCAATGATTTCTCTTAAGAATTGTTATATTTCTTTATCTGTATCTACGACATTTATATTGGATGACCTATTAGAAGAGCTAGCTTGTAAATTGTTATATTAAGTTTTAAAACTTGAATTTTAGTTTTTAATTGATTAATTTGATATTGTAGTGAGTTAAGTGTAATCGGAGTTGGATGAGTAGTCATTCTTTTATAAATGTTTTGCATTGTGAATGGCCTGAAAATTATGACATATTATGAAATTGTGGTTTAGGACTTTGATTTTTTAGATTTTCTTGGTGGGTTGAAAATTTTTTCAAATATTTGTTTTTGAGATTGATATCTTCTATGTTGTCTATCATTTTTAAATATAGTTTTTGATGATTTGTTAGGACATTGACAAAAGAAATATCTGATTTTTTTTGTAGAATAGTTTGGTAGATGCCAAGGGCATTGACAATCTTCATCAGAAGATTGAGTTTGTTCTTTATTACTCTGATCTTCTATCTTTATCTCATGAATCTTTTTTTTTGAATGCTTTTAGATGACATTTATTTGCAAAATGACCAGGTTTTCCACATTTGTAGCATTTGTTGTTTTTAAGATTAGTTGATTTATGTGGAAAAATCTTCTTTAAGAATTTTGGTGGTGAACTTTGATAATATTTAGAAAAGTTTTTATTTGATCTGAGTTGTTTTTTATAAGAGGTTAGGCGAGGGTTTGATTTTTTGCTTTGATGGTGCTATTAGCGGTTGATATCCAAATTGATAAAAATGCCACTATCAAATGACAAAGTTATTTGGGTCAAGGCAGGTTTGCTTTGACACAATAATAAATGGGTTGGGTTCAAGTTGACCCATATAATTGTATACCTTTATCTTGACACAATAAGAAGATGACCATCAACACTAATTACCACATAACACATGAACCTGACATGAACCCAATACAAAATAAGTGGGTTTGGGTTGACTATAAACGTGTTTTAGGTTAAAGCAGGTCAACCTATTTTGACATGATTAATAATTGGGTCGGGTCAGGTCATTTGAACCATATAGGCGTATACCCTTATCTTAGCTTGACACGAACCTGACCCGCCAACATGAATTGCCACCCCTATATGGGTTGCTAGGTTTCTCTCATGGGGTATTGAACTTTAACATTTGGGTCTGTACCAAAAAGCTCGAATCTAAGTGAACCAAGCCATGCCTGACCTCAACACCTGAGGCTCATCAAGCTTTAAGCTTGATCCTAATCCTTGTGTGACTAGCTTATTCACACCCCTAACAAGCATGATATCTATCCATTCATATTGGATCTGAGATGATTCTGACTCTAAGGCAAATGTTCAACTCAAGCACAACACGCTATTGTATGTAGAAAACATACACCCACAAGGCAAAAAAAAAAGAAATTTTTTGTTAATGCAATAGTGTGTTGTACTTGAGCTGGTCATTGCCCATTGTTTAAATCCCTTTACTACATGACTTGTTTTACGAGACCTTTAACTTGTTTTTTTCTAGTTTGGATCCTCTGCAAGATGTGCTATATTTTAGCTCTTAGTCTTAGCAAACATATTGTGACAAGTGCTTTATGTAGGGGTATTTGATCAATACATGTGATTATAAAATATCAAAACACTCTTTACGAAAGGTTCTCAGCTTTTTAATGATAACTAAAATTTAAAATAGAAACTAAAAATCTCAAAAGGGCGCTTAAGGACTATTAGGGAATTCCGTAAGGAGACATTGTTGAGTTGGGTTTTGCCATCCTAGCCCTAGTTTGGTACAATATGGTTTCCACTTTTCGTGCCCTACTTGTTATGTTTGAACGTGTTCAATTCATCTTAAATGTGATTGGAGATATATCTCTCTTTTTATCCAAAAAAAAAAGACCAGAGGATTTGGTAGGACTAACTAAAGTCACCCTAAGGTAGGACTGACACATGGGCCAACACATCAGCGTCAAAAAAGTGAAAAACATCCCAAAAAGGTGTAAGTCACTATTTCGATGCTGATTTGTCGAGCCCTGTGTCAGTCCTATCTTAGGGTGACTTCATTTAGTCCTACCAGATCCAGGTTGAAAAAAGCGTGTAACATGTTGTACGATCCATATAATATATATTTTTAAAAATTTTGTCTCTACTTTCAGCCATAATACGCTAGGGTCGGACCAGGGTTAGCCTAGGCCCTCCCTCATGCTCAAGTCCTAGCCCAAGCTTGACCCTGACATGTATGGATTTAAACTTCATTCACAAGTACATACTTTGTTGTTGCACAATAAGCCTCTACCATCCATGCCCATTCGATATGTCTGGAGCCAGGCTTAGGCTATAATTTGATTACAAGATGTTGGGCTAGTGTAGAAGGTAATACACAAGAATTATAGCTGGATGAGTAATAGACAATTAATTATCATATTATATAAATTCATGGACAAAAAAAATGATATTTTTAGTACTTAATTGAATAATACCAAAAAAATCATACTTAAAGCAACACAACCAAGCTTATCCCTTGAAGTTGGCTACATGAACCCTATTATGCAATCCCGCTCTATGTAGGGTATACCTTATGTTAAACTATAAGCACTCATATCTTTCCTCACTGCTTTATAACCTATATTAGGTTGGCCCTGGTAGCGATAAAACTAACAAATTGGTTCTCATTTGTTGAAGATTTAAATATAATAATAGCTAGCCTTGACTAATATATTGATTAAATGTTTTGTCAAATATGCTACTGTATCATCTAATAACTATGCAGCTGATAATTATCAATTTATTGTATTAATTTTTTGGGTGGGGTAAATATTTATAATGACCCAATATCAACGGATAAATTAGTCCATAAAAATGATAATTCAAAACCATGATCATAGCAACTGAAAAATTATTGGTGAGAACACTATGATTCTTAGGGTTTTTGGTTTAGATATTAGACAACAATTTTGATCTAAATGTAAGAAATTGTGACCATTTGATTATAATTTATATAATAAACTAAATTTAAAAGATTATTAAACATTAAGTAATGCCCATTGAATTGTGACTTTCATGGGGTTATAAATATTTTAGCATAATGTGCTTTTTTAGAGAGACTTTACAACTTTTATAGACTATTGATGAATGTGACATTTGATGTTCCAAAGGTCATTGATGAGACCTTTAATGTTCCAAAGGTCATTGAATAAACAACGTTGATTAAATGGTTTTTAGTGTTCTCTACACCATTGACGGGAGATCGTTCATGTAGTCATTGAAGAATGAATTATGGTGTTATCTATACTATTGTTGAATAAACTTTTTATGTGGTCATTAATATATGTCATTGATGGAAAGACTTTTGGTGTTCTCTACACCATTGATAAAGAAACCTTTCATGTGATTATTAATCAAGGTAATTGATGGAATGACTTTTAATGTTTTCTACATCATGGAGACATCTTTCATGTGGTCATTGATAAAGGTAATTGATTAAATGAATTTCAGTATTCTTTACATTATTAATGGAAAAGACCTTGCATTTGATTATTGATGAGGTCATTGATGGAATGATCTTTTGTATAACTAAAGTTTTCTTATAAATGATAAGTCATTGTTCCCATTAAGTATGGTTGAATCTTCTATCAAAGATTTGGTGTAGAAGAGAGTAGAAGACTTTTCCAAGTAAAGTTATTTCAAAGTAATGTGTTCTAAAATTTTAAAAGCTATCCACATAAGAAGACATGGTTACAGGTATGTTAAGATCGTTTTAATGGTTTCTTAATTGAGTTTCCCTAAGGTTGTGTCTGATTCCATTCCGATGGGTCAGAAAGAATGTTGGTAGGAAAACAACTTAGGAATCTTTTAGATTTCAAATGGAATCATATTAGATAAGGAAAATGCAATTCTTTCCAACTCTGTTTGGTACTTTTCTGAGCTTGGAAAGAATCCTATGAACTTCATTCCAAATATTGACAACATTTGGCTTTGCAATCTGCAACCAAGATCGAAAGATTGGTCATTGATTGTTATGGAAGGAGACAATTGTTGTTTACAAATCAAACACCAAGTTGCTGATTTTGCTCGTAATAGACCAAAAATTACATAATCAAAAGATTGACAATTGTTCCATTCTTATTCAAGCAAAATCAAACACAAAGATCAAAAGAGAAATGGAAGGAGACATGCGTCTTGGTGTAGCCATTGATTGTTTTGCATGCAACAAGAAAACCCTCAAATGGGCAGTAGAGAACATGGTCCATGATGGAAATCATCTCATTCTCGTTAGAGGATATTATGAGGAGGGCGAGATGCAACTCTGGTTTTGCCACTGGTTCCATATATTCCTCTTCTTCCTTTGATTTTCATCTTCATGACCTAAACACCAAAAAAATGATCCCATATATCAACCCGTATACAATTGATCAGCCATGTAAACCAATCAGACATGAAACCCTAACCCTAGAAAAGGCATATATGAAAATACACTTCAATAAATTTGGGGGTTTCATATCCCCTACTTGATTCAGTTAAATCTATGTAGGTAAAATCATTTATGGCAAGAAAAATTGTTGGTTGGGGTCATATTCAAGTTGTTGATAAAAAAATGAAATACAAAATACAAACTCATAGATATACTTACAGGACGATGGGGATTGTTGAGGTTGTCGTTAATGGCGAAGACGATGGTTGTAGATGACCGTTGGTGGTGACCGTTGCAATTTTCTGATGGAATGGAGTAATATTCCGACCTAAAATGGTTGGAATGAGAATGAAGGGGGAATATATATATATATA
>JAOXJP010209147.1:0-11912 GCA_025762735.1 Platanus orientalis
GTGGTGGTGATCTCCATCATCTTTTGGCATCATCTCCATTAGTAGGCTTTGCTAATGGGCTTTAAACTTCAATTAGGTTTTTTCGTGAGATCCTACAAGAGAAAATAAATAATTTAATATAAATACACAGAAAATAAATGTGATAATGCTGATTTTTATTATGATAATTATGCAATTTTAAGCAATTATCAAATAACTTGATCAGAACCATGATAATCTAATCATTGCACCATAGAGGAAGAGTCAAACATGTGATTGGTAGCCCAAGAGACAGGGTACCAATTTGGATCGTATGAAGAGTTAGAATTAATATGCAATCCAACAAAGGATTGACGAACTTTTTTTATCATATTGACACCAACAAGCAACAGTCGAATAATTGTACTTTCCACTTATTTGACAAGGTTTAATAGATTAAGTTCCTTGACCCATTCCTCTAATTTTTTTATTTTTGTTGGGGCAATTAAATTGATTGAACTCAAATGACCAATGATTGTTGTTGTTTCCATGTCAAGCACCATTCTTTAAATGATGATAATTAAAATTTTTGTTACATTTTCCTTGACCACGATCATGTGTAGCCGTAAATGCGATTTGGTCTAAAGGATCAGAATTATTGGGGTGCATCTCCTCCAAACATGTTTCATGGTCATATCACATCTCCATTGGATGATAAAAACTTGGTAAAGAATCTAACCTGATATAAATAGATGTCACAAACAATTCACACTCATTGGGATGGTCGGATAAGGTGTTTGGGACCAAGTTGTCATCTAACATGGGTTTGCGAAACAATTAATAAATCTGCAAGGCCTTTGATCTTTTCCAAGCATTCGGAGATGATGGAGCCACCTTTTTTGTCAGTTGGGGTAGCCATTTGAGTTGTAGAATACGCAATTGTGATTGAGATGAGCACAATCGTTCAAAGGCTTCCCAAATAGCTCTTGACATCTTCAAATCAATGACTTGCGCCATCATGGGTGTAAGTAGCCAATTAAGGAGCATCTGGTCAATCTGAACCCATGATTGATAGGCTGGATTGGGTTCAATTTTTGGCTACGTTGGGGACTCGGGAGGGATCCTTTCTTTAACTGAAATGTATTCTTTTATTGGTGGAAACGATCCATCCACAAACTTCAATAAATCTTATGAGAGCATAATAGACTCCATTTGATTTTTTCCAAATAATAATTTTTTTTTTTTTATCAAACTTAGAGCTACAAGAGAGGTTAAGTGATGAAAAGGAGGAATAGTAGACATTGTGAAAAATGAAAAATAGAAGAGAAGGAGATTTGATTTGTAGGGAGGGAGGATGAGACTTAGAAAACCATAAGCTTGGATACCATGAAAATTCTAGAGAAGTTTTTAGCTGAAAACCATACCCCAATATGGGTGGATGTCAAGTTCTTTTAGAAAATGTGAGGATCATTCTTGGGTTGTAACAGCACACTCCTTCCATGAATGGAGAGGAGAATATACAAAAGAACCATCCGAAAAACATATTGAGAATATTACAAAGGATTTTATCTTGTTTCCTTATCAGGATTTGATTGTGTTTCCAAATCAAAGGGATTTGAATTGGTTTCCTTATTAGTAAGATAATAGTTGAAATCATGCATGACATCTACCAAGCATGGGAACGATGAGGGGTCGCTCTAGTTCAATTGGGGAGGAAACTAGGGTAAAGAAGAGTGAGTAAACTAGTTGATTGCATATTAACCATGGTTAGCACAAGATTAAGTGATTAACCATGGTAAATTTAAATCTCACTTATAGCACACTACTATGTGTCACATCCAAATTAATGCCAGTTAGACTTCATACTACTATGGAAATTAAGGTTCCAAGTGAAGGAGAAAAGAGAATTACAAGTGGTGTTACTAAAATTGATGACAATGATAGTCTATACGTAGCACCTATATTTCAACACGTGTTTCGCAAAAGGTTAGGGAGTACCATTGAAAATAATGGATTCCATTTTTAGATAAGCACGTTTGATAATTTTTAATGAATGTATTCTAAGGAATTTATTTGGATGGTGAAGCAAGAACATAAAAGCTCCAAGAAAAATTATAAATACAGTCTATATTATTTTCCTCCATTTTCTTTTACTTGTCGAACACATTCTATTGTAATTCTACCAGCCATGTTGGTCTCAGACCCTAATCAATTCCTAAATTCTTCTTCTTCTTCTTCTTCTTCTTCTTTGTGTTTTTTGCTTTGAATAATGTTTTCTTCATGTTCTAACTCAAGGAAAGTGAACCTTGTTTTTCTTTCTTTGTTATACTACTGTAACACCAAAATTTTGTTGATTTCCAAAAGATGCTTGAAACTCAAAGTGTATAAAATTACCCAACCTTTAAAGGGTTGGTTTATCATTTTATGTGGGGAATGATCAGTCCAAGTCTCTAAATGGACTTGTAAATTACAGCTTTTAGCAAGCCAACCTCTAATTTCCTAACTCGTTTCACAACTCATAAAACAAGAATGTATGAATATATATATGTGCAGCTTTCATTAATATAATATGGCAAAACATACAAGAACATATAATGTTCTCTTCTCTTCTCTTCTCTTCTCTTCTCTTCTCTTTACAATTCTTCTCAATCCTACCTAATATTGGCAATAGCTTCGAATCCTTGAGCTTATGTCTCTTCTATGGAGCTTTATAGAGGTAATATGGACATGCTTGCAGTTAAAGATGATTGGCATGAACTTGAAGTAGCTTGAGGAAGAAGATGATCTAACCGTATAAGTAAGGGAGTGAGAGAGATGGAGAGCTCTGGGCGCTTGAGTATGCCAAAACGTGAGAGCTGCAATAACAATGATAAAACATATGGAATGTGTGGAGATTAGGGTTTATGTAGATATTTGTAGCTTGTTTCCTTCTAGGACTTTGTTGCATGCTTGGTGCCTTGTTTCTAGCTAGCACTTCTTGTCTGTGTGGGAGACTCTATGATGTGGCAATGCTTGATTGGTTGTTGAAGAGACTTTACATGCTTGTGCTATTTTTAAACCATGTGAGATTACCATTTTAACTTTATCTAATCCCTTAATATGTAGGATTTTTTAGATATGATAAAGTTCTATTTGAAGTAGGTTTCTTGTTTAGAATGCAACTTGCACATATTTTGATATCTGTACAACTTAGAGAGTCATGTGCAAGTGAGACTCTTTCCATTTTTTTTTTTTGGGTATTTTTAGAGTATAAAATCACTATTCTCGTGATTCCTCAGGATTTAAGCCACCTAGAATAACAATTTTGTGATTATGGCATTGTTCTTCATAATGCACTTATCTTCATGAAACACTGTGCATCCATCATGAAGAGTGCTCTTTGCGGTGTTGTTATTTCATGTGAAGAATGATCATTCACAAACCACCTTTTATCGCGACTACATGTCCTTCACGTGGCACTGTTCATCTTCATTAGTTGACCTCCTTCATAATACCTTGATTTTAGCCTTCCTTTGCGAGGAACTATTTTGCGCTAAGGGTAATTTTGTAATTTTAAAATTTTCACATGCCAACAACTATATTGTATTTTATGTCTCAAATCTAATCCCGTATTACGAGCAATCACTACGATTAGTTGCAGGGGTCCAACCTGAACTGTTTAGGTTAGCCGAATTAGAAATTACTTAGATTTCAAGATTTCTAGTTTCCAAATGAGATTGGGATTAGGGTTTTGTGTTGATTATATTGCAAGATTTAGAAAAAAAATTTGTTACTTGTAATATTCTTCATAGTGGAAGTTTCTTGATCGTCTTCACTCGTGGAGATAGGTAATATTGCCAAACTATGTATAATTCCCATGTGTTGTGCAATTGCTCTTTCTTATTTGTGTTTCTTGATCGTTTCACTTTGCCAACAACCCTACATTTATTTTCTTTGTCATAACTTACTGCTTTTCACCAGTAATTTTAATTAGGCAGCGAACAACATAGATGTCTTCCATGCTCACTTGGGTTGCCAATAATTTAATCTTTATCAAGGATCATATAATTAGAAGACACATCTAAGGATCACTAAATACTTACTTTGTCACAGTAATTTGAATTAAAATGGTACAATGTTTTCATCATCAGCTTAACAAGCAATTCATGTAAAAGTATAACATAACTAGAAAAATGAAGACACAATGAGAACATACACACGTATCCAACACCAAATATTGAGTGTTGTCATAATTATTCCTTCCCAACAAATATACATCCATTATACTGAACTTGGTGTAATGCAAACTAGGGATTCGTCTGTAGAAACAAAATCCCCACTACAACCAACGGGAGACATGCTTCTACTTTCTATGTTGAATACGCACCAACCGGCTATTTTACGGTGGGTAAAATAGACGTAGTTTATTTTGCTTCCCAAATCGCTTGCAACAGCCAGATCCCACAAAGAGTGTGCAATCTCCTAAGCTTTCCATCTTGATCCAGGACCTCTTAGAAAGGTGAAGCTGAAAAACCTCAACATCGACAACTATGTTCATTGATTTCCTAGAGATTAGGAAAACTAGTAGGTTCTCCCCATAAAATTCAATGAGATACTCTCTGAAAATTTTTGACCAAGTAGAAGGAATTGTCTTTTTACATCCAATATTATAACTCTAGGATGAGAATCAATGTCAATAAGAGCTAGTGTTTCCTGCAAACTCAATGCATAAAACTTTCCTTGCTCTGAACCCAATGGCATTGGTAAATTGTATAGTATGTGGTTCATGGGATGAATGTGGGTCGAGAAGAGAGCATTCTTCTTTAATCCATTGATTCCATCCATCAAGTCCTCTTCTTTCTATACTAAAGAGCATGAAACATGGTCCACCAGTTAGAACTATTGGATCTTGTAGCAATCCTGGATGTCACATCACCTGTAAAAGCTGTCGAGTTAAGTAAAATCATTAACAAAACAAAGTGGTTTTTAGTGTCTTTAGGTTGTAGTTGTGTCATCGGTCTTCCCATCCTCAGGCTACCTATATACCCCCTTTCCAGGGGAATCAAACCAAATGTAGTTCTACCAAACTGATCCGAGACATGGAGGTGTCGTTATCACATTTCTTGAGGATAGTTAAGGCCTCCCACTTAATGTGCAAGGGACCGTGAGTCTGCTAACCCTAGGATACAACCAAGCTTGGACCATGTCCTGTCTCTCAACGAGGTGCACTCCCCAGAGAGACCCGATACCTCCCATACAACTTATTGACCATTCATGGTCAGATATGCATAAAATCAAGCGACAAAACATGTCTAAATTTTATAAAAATTTTGGTAGAGTTTCGCCTTTGGAAGGTGAACATCATATATCAAAACCAAGTCACGAAGACAAGGACCTCCAACACAGTGTCATTCCAAATGAATCACTATGTGAGAATTTGGAGCCCAAAGACTCAAGCTACCACCTCTTGCAAGGGAGCGAGTCCATGTACAAAATGGACCTTTGGTCTAAGGACAAAAAGAGAGAGAGAAGCCTATTCGCAAGCTTGAAAGCCCATGGCCATTTGGCCACTTCTTCTTCTCATTCTCTTCTTCATCTTCATTTCTTCCTTTCGGCTCCCCTTTCTTGTTATCCTTCCCTCTCTTGCCAACTTATGGGTTTTAGCCCACTTTGTCCCCTTTTATAACGCCTCAACCACCCTAGACATTTATCCAAATTCAGGTGGCAATCAATCAAGCAAGCATGGGAGAATGGGCCCTCAGAATGGGCCTTTTCATGCGTCAAATGTAATTGTGGGTCCATTCTGGGCCGTCACAAATAAGCCCAGCCCATGGCAAATGGACTCGGTCCATCTCATTCGCACACTTGGGCCACTCATTCACGGGCCTTGGTACAACCCATTCGCATACTTTATTCTAGTCATTCGCACACTTTTTCTAGTTCATTCATGCACTTTGGTCTATCCATTCGCAGACTTTTTCAAGTTCATTCACACACTTTAGTCGAGCCATTCGTGCGCCTTTGAACCTTCTCATTTGCGCACTTTGGTCAAGCACATTCGCACACTTTTTCTGGTTCATTCGCACACTGGGTCATTTGTACACTGGTCCAAGTTTGAATCTTTTTCCCACGAGTAACCCAGTTCTATGAGAACTAATCTGAGACGTCAAAAATAAATCTTGCAACTCACGATAATGTGTACATGCGAAGTGCAAAGTGCGCCTCAAGCACCCTTATGCCCAAGCCCTTGCCAGCACTCGTACCCAAACCCGTGTCCGTGCACATGCATGTGTGCATGTGCGCAAGGTGCTATGCACCTTGCTACACCGAAGCAAGAAGCTAGAAAGAGAGAGCTCTCAAAAGACACAAGGTAGTGAGAGAGTAGTATCTTATATAGTGCAAATAGTTTTCCCAAGTTTTCCATGTGGGACTATTCCTAAAAGCTAGTTTTTAAGCAATTTTGAAAACACCAAAGAAGGAAATTCTTTAAAGGCTTTTAATGACTTTCATTTTTAACAATCCCCCACTCATTTAAAAATTTTTGAAAACAAGTATTAAAAGCAAAAAAGCGAGGTCGTTGAGCATCCATGCATGGTGGATGTCCCTAGAACCAACACCTTGTGTAATAGATTGTTGTCTGTCTGAGAACATAGTGGAGTACCCTAGAACTAGTATCTCTTTTGACAAACCCAGTTCATTACATGCCCAGTCCTCTAGAGAGGGTTTACACATCTTATGGTTGGCACTTTTGAGTCTATGCTCATCCTAGATTTACTAAGGGCTCTAGAGACGACTTTTATCTCATAGGAAGTGACTAGCTTCCACCCCCAGAAAGATGAGTATCTTATTTGGCATCAAAGTACCAGACTTCAGGTAATGATGTACTCTTTTGAGATCCATCAAGAGCAGCTCCATCAGGGTATGTTTCAACCCAACCAGGGCATGTGTCAGCTCAACTAAAGTTTGTTTCAGCTCATCCAGAGCATGTTTTAGCCAACTTGGGTGTTATTTTAACCCAACCCAAGTCTCCAAATTAAACTCATTAAGAGAAACCGATTGCAGTCCCAGACTTTCCAACTTTCTAGGTTCTCAACCTTCCATCCATAGTCACAGACTATAGGCTTAAAGCACTACTCCACAGTATCTCTTTTGTGGCAATGTCATATGAACGGACTATAGTCATTAAGTGATGGTTATGCTTCTTGTAGTACTGACTTGTTTACCCGTTAAACCTTCTGGCAGTTTAAGTTGGTTTCCTATTGAACTTAAGACAGCCAAGTTGGGTGTCCATCAGCACCACCTTCTAGGTTTATCTGATCCTTTCGACATTCAAAGAATAAAATCTCCCAAGCTTTTTCACAAAGAGGGTTAACCATTATGGATGGCATTACACTTCAGATAACCCTTTGGCATATCGTGTATCAACCCTTCTAACATGCATGTCTTTTAGATCAGGCCTAAATCACTTATCACGTGATTCTCTGACATTTCTATCCATTAAGTGTCTCCACTTGAATTTTCTTAGCAAGTGTCCTTCAGGTGTTCAAACCTAGATAACTAAACATAAGTGTCCCACAGGTACTTAACCTGAATAAAGTACTTATGTACATCACGTGCTTCAGGCACACTGTCTTGGTTCACCAGACATCAAGTCATCTCTCAGTTATCAACTGAGTTCCACATGTTTATGGACATAAACTTGACACTGCTAATACATTAGATCAAAATTTGAACTTATTGAATGGTCATTGCTCTTGGCATATATATATGAGTGTGTCCACTGATATCACCATTCCTTACTACTTGTTCCTTAAATAGGATTTTGGCTCTAATTCCCAAGGAATAAGCCACACACTGCTTCAAGATTTCATAGAGCTTGTCTCCTAGCCTAGTAGCCACAGATTCGAATTTAACCAAGCCATATAACAGTAAATTTTCTATGTTCACAGACACTAGCGTATTCATTCTATATGGACTTCATGGCTCTTCATATCCCTGATACATTTGAACTAAACTTTTGACAATTTAATGTCATCCGCCTATCCATCTAGTGTATCTACTCCTATAACCTCTTTCAAGGCATTCACGAACTCGCATAGTCCATGGATTACTAATGGCCATTCTAAACGAAGTTTCCAAATTGTTGAGATCTCAATCAACCAAATTTTGATATCATATTAGCTTTTACCAATATCATGGGTTCTACTATTGAGACACACTCAATCACAATGAGCTCTACTCTAAGAGCCAACACTTAAAATTCTAGATTGTGTACATCAATCCCATTATGTCCTAATAGACAGACTTGTTTTACAGAAGTCAATGGCAACTCAAGGTATTTTTACGTCAGTCCTTGACTAACAAACCTTTGTGTCATAGACACTGTTGCATCACATACAACTCTCAATAGTCCTTTTAGACAAACAAGGTATCATCTAGATTCCAAATCCATTGCCATTAAGAGTACCATAACACATCATGCCATGATTCAGTGTTCTTCTTGATGTGCTCCAGGATTTCTAACACCTTCTAATCATTGTCGGGCATGACACTCTTCTGACTGCCACATGTGATGGTTTTCTTGAGTTTATCCTTTTAGGAAAAACTTCTTGAATTATCTGATTGAATAATCAAAAATTCTTACACATTTAGAATGACCATCAGATGAATTTTACTAAACTTAGGGCATCTGTCACATAACGAAATTCTTTTGTTTAACAAAGACGACAATGGTGACCAATCAGTTAACATAGAAGATATTCTTCTGTCACACCATTAGAACTAAGTTCCATCCAAAAACTCATTTCAGATTGATTGCTACATGCCCTACTACGAAGATCTACCACACTCTCTTGAGTGCAATTGATATCATCTACCATCATAATCCTATGGAGTGCATCATCCTTCACTGTATAACAGTGCATTGTCACGTGGTCTCATGGTAGACTTGGATTTCCATCTGTCAAAACCAAATATGTTTGGTTTTCTTCACTCTGACATCCATCTGAGGTACTTGGTTTTCACTAATCCTCAAACTCACTATTGTTTCTTGATACAGGCCTCATTGCCCCCACTATTTCTGAGATTTTCTCAAGAAATGTGACCTTACAAGATCTAGAACTTGGACTCATCCAGTCCTCTCGGGCAGGTATTCCCAAAATACCAATCTTTACAAGATTATGGACTAGTATCCATCAAACACTTAATCTGTTCCTCTTTGTCCAACCTTAGAGGCTTGCCTAACAAGCTTAATCCATCTTATGGATTTCCTCCATGTCCATATTCAATATGGAGCTTCCAAGACAGAGAAACATTTACAAAGCATCATTTCGTGTAAATGGACCATTCTGAACTCTTCACGTAGACCATCATGTCTAACCTTGGATTAACATTCAGCTACAACTCACACAGAGTGTTAAGTACTGAAATCCAATCACTTCTATCCCAAACATAATTAACTAGTTTAGAATCCTAATGCTCTCTTAGATCTTAGGATCTAATTTTAGAGCTATTAGAGTAAAAGACTCATGCCTTGTTCATATGAGATTAAAAATCTCATCTTAGCCATGTACTTACCACTATATCCCAAGTCAGTTTCACTAGATTTACACATACCGGACACACTGAATCTCAAACAATGAACACACAATGACCAGTCAATCTTCCAGACTTGAATCTCAAAAGATTCATTCATGCTCACAAGAGCATTCAAGATGAGCACACTCCTGATGTCAAAACATATAGAATATCACATTAGAATACTTGCCTCCCAAGAATCAGAACTCAGTAGAGTCTTATCTAGCTGCCTAGATATAGAGGTACTAACAACAATATGTTCAGCATCACACCCCCACTAGTTTGCGGGTATTGAACGTATCCTTGACATTTGTATATGTCAACTCCTAGTAGTAGTTATATATATATGTCACCTCTTTCGGTGTTGATCCTAGATTAACTACCGCAAATGCCTCATTTTATCCTACGTGCCTTAACTCAAAATGTTGTTTCCAAGAAGATGATGGGCACAAGTCACTTCAATTGACTTTTCACAACCGTAAAGGTTGCTTGACCCTATTACCTCATAAGAGGTTCTCATTCCAATTTTCATGTGTAACATTTCTAACTGATGAGATAAGTCATGGTTGGACATCATCTCAAGGCACCTAAGGGCCTTCACATGGATCTAATACTTGTCTACATCTACTAAGGATTCCAATATGACACACCTACAAGTCTTGAACTTGTCTTGACACCATGTATCATATCTGTAACTGACCAACAAAGGGCATCCTAGTTTACTTAACATTGAACCCATGGGATTTGGCATACAACTTAGTATACAATCCTGGACATCTCCAAGTGTCCTAACATGTCAGTTTCCATATAAACATTACTCAGTTCCGATGACTTTCATAAGTCACCCACTAATGTAGACCTACCACCCTAATGCAACTCATAGCATGTCTAAACATGCTCATTAATCATAATTGTAGGTGTCGAAGATTTTAGCTTCACAAACATAGAAATCTTCATCTTCTGTTGTATGCAAAAAATTAACCTAATCACGAATACGTAATAGTCATGAGACTCTACATTCGCAGTGACATCCTCTGGTGACAAATAGTCCATTCGGGAAAATTACAAAGTTACACTTTACAATCGCGATAATGGTCTATTCATGAACTCCCTTAGTTGTGAATAATGCTTCATCATTTCATTCGCGATCTTCGTGAACTGACCCATTCGCGAGCTTTCCATTCACAAACCTGTCATTCGCAAATGCTCGTTTATGAATTACTCATTCACAAACTATAGTCCCTATTCCAGAACTTTAACTTTCTGGCCATTTTCGACACGGGAGTGGACTTATCCTCAAATTGTTGGATCCTATAGCAATCTTGGATGTCACATCACCTACAAATTCTACTGAGTTAGGTAAAATCATTAACATAATATAGTGGTTTTTAGGATATTTAGGTTGTAGATGTTCCATCGGTCTTTCCGTCCTCAAGCTGCCTACATACCCCCTTTCCAGGGGAATCAAGCCAAATGTAGTTCTACCAGACTGATTCGAGACATAGAGGTGTCGTTATCACATTTCTTAAGGATAGTCGAGGCCTCCCACTTAATGTACAAGGGGCCATGATCCTGCTAACCCTGGGATACAACCAAGCTTGGACCATGTCCTGTCTCTCAACGAGGTGCACTTCCCAGAAAGACCCAATACCTCCCATACAACTTATTACCCATTCATGGTCAGGTACGCATAAAATCAAGCAACAAAACATGTCCAAATTTTAGGAAAATTTTCGCAGAGTTTCGCTTTAGGAAGGTGAACACATTATATATCAAAACCAAGTCACGAAGACAAGGACCTCTAACACAGTGTCATTCCAAAGGAATCACTGTGTGAGGATTTGGAGCCCATAGACTCAAGTTGCCACCTCTTGCAAGGGAGTGAATCTATGTGCAAAAAGGACCTTTGGTCCAGGGATAGAAAAAGAAAAGGAGAGAGAGAAGCCTATTCGCAGGCTTGAAAGCCTGTGGCCATTTGGCCACTTATTCTTCTCTTTCTCTTTCTCTTCTTCCTCTTCCTTTCTTCTTCTCAGCTCCCCTTGCTTGTTTTCCTTCTCTCTTTTACCAATTTATTGGATTTAGCCCACTTTGGCCCCTTTTATAAGGCCTCAACCACCCTAGACACTTTTCCAAATTCGAGTGGCAATCAACCAGGCAAACATGGGGGAATGGGCCTTTTCGTGCATCTGACACAACTCTAGGTCCGTTCCAGGTGGTCGAGAATGAGCCCAGCCCGTGGCTAATGGACTTGGTCCAGCTCATGCACGCACTTGGACCATTCATTCGTGGGCCTTTGTACAACCCATTCGTGCACCCCTAACCTGTTAGAATAGGTGTCCTGACAAAGCCATCATAGATACTTTTTATGTTATTTTATTTGTTTGACATTTATAATAAAA
>JAOXJP010209158.1:0-11912 GCA_025762735.1 Platanus orientalis
CCCCACTGCTGAAATGTGTTAGTGAAAGGGGGTCAACACTATGTTATACCAATTTGAGTGTTTTATAGACCTAGTTGAGCTATTACTGAATCTTAGGGTCTTTAGGTCGTGAACCAGTACAACATGACCCTAAGATAAAAAGTCGGGAAGGATTGAAAAGTATTGGTTGGATTAGGCTACTCAGTCGGATCGCACTGACGTAGCAGCCACGATACCGGCGTTGTCTCCCAGGTAAAATTAAGGTGTCTGGATGTCTAGATGTCTAATGCTAGACTTGGCATATGTATAAGGCTAGGCTAGGGTTTTTTGGGAGGTTTTTTGTCAGTACGCCTGATCTCTGGGTAGTACGCCTGATCATTGGTACGCCTAATCTCCCACAGAGTGAGAGTTTAGGCGTACTGCCTCAATTGGGCCCCACTTGGTCCTTGTTGGCAATTCCAGGTTCTGGGATTGTATAGAATGTTTGGACACTTGGGGACACAATTTAAAGCTATTATGTTTAGGTACACCTGAATTAATCAAGGTACACCTGAATCTCATGTACGCCTGATCTCTCACAGAGGTGGAGATCAGGCGTACTACCTCAATGGAACCCATTCAGGGTTTTGCTAATTTATTAAAGGGTTGGGGCTTTATGAGGAGAATGTTTGAGGACCTGGGGTTTAATTATGAGTCACTGGGGGACTAAGGGCAATATAGGATTTTCTGCTTTGTTACGCCTGAAATCCAGGGTACGCCTGAACTCCATAGAAGTTAGAGTTCAGGCATACTAGTTTTGAGTCAGAAACCAACAGCCTATTTTTTGGGATTTTGGGCAACTTTTCGGGGTCCTATGACCTTGGACCATTTGGGGGAGGTGAGTGACATTCCTAGGAGGGTTCACAAAAATCCCCAGCCCCTGGAGAAAGGGTGGGACCCACTTTTGGAATTTCCCAAAATGAAAAATACTATGCACTGTGCACAGATTTCTCAGCAAAGTCTGGGTTGTGGGACCCATATCTTGAAATCCAGAGATCATGTAGGTCTCACATTTTACAGGGAAGTCAAGGGATGAGTTATGAATTTCCATATAAAATTTTAGGCCAAGATTCATTTTTCATAGAGAGGTATAGCTAGCATAAGATAGACAAGTACCACAATTCAGAATTTGGACAACATGCTATACACTGAATTGTAAAATACAGTAAAAATAGCTAAAATTGATAAATATATCCAAAAAACATTAATTACATAGTTAAGACAGTTATCTGAATAGTGGATTAAAAATCATGTATGGGGAATGGGTCTGTAAAACAGTGCTTGAGCACACTATTTTAAAGGGTGAAGTGATCCATTCCAGGGATCAAACCTCATTTTCTGAGGTTCAAATTATGCATGATGATAGGTCTAGGGGTTAGTGACATCTGGTGTAACTCACCAACCCCACTAGTATATAAAAAATAAAGCAAAAATGGCTATGTAAACATGCATCATATAAAAAATAGCAAAATGGGGAGACAGCTTGTCTCCCCCATATCTCAGTCAAGCATTTGGAGGAGGTGGGTCCATTACAACATGAAAGTAATGTACTTTGAACTCTAACAAAGGGGGGAGAGCAGGACTACCTAGTAGTGGTTGGATTCCTTCTTCTTTCTTTCTCTTTCTTTTTCTTCTTCTTTCTCTTCTCTTTCTCTCTTATCTTTCTTTCATTTCCTTTCTCTCTTCTCTTTTTTTCTTGGCTTTTTTACCTTGGGTCCTCCAAAAACGAGTTAGGGGGGGTTATATAGGAGAGGGCATGAGGGAGGTGGGCTAGGGTGGAAGAGTGTGGAAGGGGTGAGGTGGTTGGTGGAAGAGAGGAAGTGGAAGTGTGTGGAGGGGAAAGGAGTTAAGTGGAAGGTTTCTAGAAGGGGGAGAAATGTGTGGCTGAAATAAGGAGGTGGGGAATGTGTGGATGGGAAGAGAGTTAGGTGGGCTCATCTAGAGGCTTCTAGAAGGCTTTAAGGAGGTGGAGAGGGGTGTGTGGATGAGGGTGAAGATGGTGGGCCCTTATGCCACATGTCGGGTAGTGATAGGTTAATGGGGGGAGCAAGTGGAGGGGTGCAAGGCTAGAAGTGGTGGTCCTCAAGTGTCTACCCCTCATTTAGAATATTCCAAATGCAGGGTATAGGGTTTAGGAACAAGATTAGGGACATTTTGGGAAACAAGATATTTTGGGATATTTCGGTTTTAGATTTTACCCCTTTACTGTCTAAGCTTGTTTTTTGGGTCCTAAGGCTCCTATCTTTTTAAGACTTATGAGTTTTTTGTATCTCCCGAGCATTCTGGTCGCAACGCCACTAACGAAATCAGAATCGTGTTTGGATAAGTGGGTTAAAATAGACTCGAAACACTGCCATGTTGGTCTAGATCACTGAGAGAAATATAAGAAGGCAAAATTGATCTCTGAAGTCCTCATATGAAAGATAGCCCTTGAGGTTAGTGAGCCACAGGTTCTAATTGAGCATGAGTTCGATGCCCAAGCTGAAAGTTGGGCTCCGAGCCCTAAATTATCTTATGATGAATACTGCCTAGACTTGTGACTAGATTTTTTTGAGTTTCGATGGAGAGTGTTTATGATTATGGTTTCTTGGGCTCTGGACTTGCAATGCCTAGGACCTGACTGGCTGAGCATCAGGTCCTTGGTGGATTTTTGGGAGATTTCTGAATAGGAGTCATCTAATCGAGGAGCATGACGTAAGTTGTCAAAGAACTGAGTTGATAAGTGGTGCAGGGTTTGAGGAAAGGTTCCACTATTAGGAAATTTATTGAAGATCTTGAAAAAATGAAGAGAATGAGCCTAACCTTGATGGATTTGGCTCTTTGGAGAGTTTTTGGGAGCTTTTTGAGTGCCCATGGCTGATATAGGGGTGTTTGATGTATTCTGGAGACAGATTACGACAATTGGGGGGCATTGTGTCCTCTAGGATTTTCTTTAGAAAAATTTAGGGCTCCTGAGAGTATGTCCACTGACTGGGTGAGTTTCTGATTTGTATTGAGCCTTTAAGGTTTTTCTAAAGGTTCAATTTTAGGGAGAAATAATGTGTTTTGAGGATGTGGGGGTAAAATGGTAATTTTTTTACCCTTTAGTACCTTAATATGGGAATGTTGATGAGGGTCAAAGAATCATGGAAAAATTGAGCTTCATAGCCTGTGGTTCAAGTTTTTAGAGGTGTAGGGGTAAAATGGTTATTTGCCAGTCCTCTGGGGTTTTACACTTGAGGTCTCGTGAAAAGCGGTTGAGACCTAGGTGCCTTCTTTGAAGAGAATATTTTGAGAAGTTGTGGAGAAAATGGGTCAAAATATGGTAGATTTGACCTTCAGAGGATATAAGGGTAGAACGGTAATTTGTCAACCTTTCGATGCTTTGATGTGGGAAGGCTTGTGAAGGTTGGAAAATTGAAGTCAATGTGCTCTTGTGGATGTAAAGAAGTCAAAAATTAGAGTTTTATTGGGTCTGATTTGAACTCCTGAGGATGTAGGGGTAAAATGGTAATTTATCAGCCTTTCGATGCTTTGATGTGGGAAGGTTTGTGAAGTTGGTAAATTCAAAATGATGATGGTTTAGAGTAATTTCATTGCGTTCGCAATTAGAATGTTCATTGAGAATGCCTGCCTATTCAAAGTTCAGGGGTGTCTAGACCTTGGTTCTATCCCATGTTGTAATGAAACCATCTAAGCCTTGAGTCAAAATTTGGGTGCTGACATACACAGAGGGCCCTGATTTACTATGCCTAGGGATCACCCATTTTGTTATAGAGCAAGTGGCTTTGGAGAACCTCATGAGACATAAACATCCTCTTTAGAGATGTTTCCCAAATGAGAAGTTTTTAGGTTATGTCGGAATTAATAACAAGAAGAAGCAGTTGATTGTAGGAATATGCAAAAATGTACTGGATAAATTATTTTGGCATAGAATTGATGAAGTATGAAGGGTCATGGAATCTCTTTTTAAAGTTTTAAAACTTGCTAACCAAGATAAGAAGTCCATTATGACTTACATCTATGAGGTAGTGGATAGGGCAAAGAGATCCATAGAGACCATGCGTAATCATAAAACGTATATCAAGATCATTGACTCAAGGTGGAATAAACAACTCTACAACAATCTACATGCAACAAGTAATGTGTAATTGTCTATAGTGTTGTAGATAATTGGAAATTTATGTTTACATGTCAACTAACTTTATGTAATCTTAACTGACAGCATACTTCTTGAATCCGTAGTTTTAGTATACTGATTCATAAATGAGTTTAAAGAATAATGTCATTATAGGAATGAAAGCGGTAATTTAGCAATTGCATAGGGATTTGTATAAATAAGAAGTTGCAATGAGAGGTAAATAATATTTCAATTTTTATTCCAATCATTGCATACAAAAGTAATTGTATTTATATTTATTCTCAACTGATCTGAACAAATAAATTGATATATTGTCTGTGACTCTACAAATGAATCAATTTATGCGAGGAGAAGGATTCAAGTTATAACTCTCATTGATTGCTATGCAAAAAATGTTAACCATGTGTGTATACCAATAAGTATATAATCTTTTACAACTAAGTGTTGACTTTTATATAAATGTGACATGCTTCACTCTTATTGTAAATGAGTGGTGGGACTTGTATGAAGATAGTACACTTGCTCTTAAAGAAATCACAGTCAAAGTCTTTAATCAAATAACATCTTTTTCTAGATGTGACAAAAATTGGAGCATATTCTCTCTAATTCACACAAGACCAAGAAATGTGGCTGAAGGTTCACAACTTATTTGATAGACAATAAGATGTTGACTTACACAATTCTATTGACCTAAACCACATCTTCATAGTTGATGATGTATTGGATAGTTGGATCCATAAGGATGATGAACCAGTACTTGATGGGTAGAGGATAGTTTGGATTGTGGAAAAGATTAGGTATAAAAATAAGTTTTTCCTGATGTATTAGAATGACATTAGGGGGTGGACACATCAATGCTGAAAAGTGATAAGCACCCCCTAAAAAGTGTAAGTCACTTTTTGACATTGATGTGTTAGCCTCCTGATGTTATTCTAATACATCAAGAAAAATTGATTTTCATACCTAATTCCAATGGGTTGAGGGTGGACTACAATTGGCGGCCGCAGTGATGGCTACTGCACTTGAGGGTATAGATTAGGATCTAAATGATAGCTATAATGAGATGCACACTTTTTTTAAATCCAAGGCTTGATGTTGATGGTTCAACGGATCATGAGAATGATGATGTGGTGCAAGTTCCTGATCTGGGTGTCTAGCCTCAAGCCATCGCCGCCCAGTAGCATACAATGTCAGCAACTATTGAGACTGAGACTGACAATGATAAACAAGATTCTGATGATGATGGGGATGATAATGCAGGTGCAAGTGGTGCCATTGGCATGGATGAGGGTGGAGGTGGTGCCATTTGCATAGGTAGTACTCCTTGCGGTTTCACAGGGTATGATGATTAGTATATTGCCTCACAAGATTCATCCCATGGTAGTTGACCTAGACCTACTACTAGTAGAGATAGTGGTAAGTCTAAGGCACCTACACATATCCAACATTAAGATGGGCAAATAGAGTATAAATGGTATGGCTATGGATTCTACTCTACCTCTAGGCATGAAATTTTTGACAATTAGTATTTTAGACCATACGACCATGGGTAACAAATTTCGACAAATGATGTATCTTCTTTTGATTAAGTGCCAGTGTTTAGATCTTTTAAGAGTGAAGCCTCAATCTCACAACGACATACAGGATTGTGCAAGCGATATCGACATGACCATGGGAGTTTTTCACATGATACTGATATATATAGTTAGACTCAGAGTCATACTCAGTTGGATTCGTATCCTATGCCCCAGCCCGTACCATATGATCAGCTAATTCACGCCCCTTTTACATTCCAATAAATCCCATCATGTATTTATGAGGTGCCTCATTAAGAAATGAACTCAATTGGAGATCTCATATTTGACTTCAATTTTGATCACTATGAAGCTTTGAGTCAACAGTAGATGCAGGCATCATATGAGGTTGAGTAAGGGAAACAACAGTATCAATATGATCAGTCCCAAGACCGAAACTCCCAATCCACATTCCATGGCCATGATGCCTATCCTACACCTGGTCTGCTGCGATGTTCATAGTGGTGCCCGCGTCGCCACCATTAGTACCATTCTCACGTTCTCTGCTTAGTGGTTGGTATTATCTTTTAATTATTGATAGATTTATCATGTTTATATTTGACATATTCACTTCAAACCTTTTTACTTCAATTATGCATTTTTTTGTTGATTATCTATGATTGTATATAATATTTTGGTAATTTTTTGTTTTCCGGACTTTTATTCATGAAACATGTTAAAAATTATACATTTTTGTACTAAAAATAAGGTATATAGGCTCTAACTAACATAATATAAGTTCTAAATTTTTTTTAGATTTTTTTGAATTCTTTTCAGGCAATCCAACTATTACCCGATCCACATTGGATCGGATTAGGATCGCTTAAGGCCAATCCTAATCCCGATATTTTGATCTATGTTTAGAGTTGGAGGTACACCACTACAACATAAACTATAGTTAATTGTACCTTTCAAATATTTAAATAACATGACTACTGCATACTACTGAGTATTATTTGGGTTATGAGTATATCTACTCAATCTTCCCACAACACATACTATATTAGGTCTAGTACAGTTTGACAAATATGTTAAACTGCCTAGTACTCTAACATACTCTATTTAGGGATAGTAGACCCCCACATGTTTCTTCAAGTGTATGCTAGAATCATATAGTGTGGACATAGGACTATTATTAAAGCATCCAAATTTCATTAATTTTTTCTCTACATAATATGACTAATTTAAAATCACTCCATTAGAGTTTCTAAGGATTTGATTATTAGGATTATATCTGCCTCTCCTAAATCTTTCATGTCAAACTTTGATTAAAAAATTTATTTATAGATGTAACTATTTCCAAACTAGTTTTCAAGATCAACATGTCATCTACATAAAGATAGATTATTACTCCTATCTCTCCAAAGAACTTATTGTGTATGCATATGTCTGATTCATTTATTATGAATCTATTTGATATTAATGTAGTATCAAGTTTTTGTACGATTGTTTAGGTGCTTACTTAAGTCCATATGAAGACATTACTAGCCTACAAACCTTATTTTCTTGTCATAGAACAATGAAACCTTTAGGTTGCTTCATATATATTTCTTCTTCCAATTCCATATTTAGAAATATTGTTTTGACATCCATTTGATCTATAATTAGCTTATGGATTGTAATAATAGCAACCAACACTCTTATTATTATTAGTACCGCCATAAAAATATGTGTCAAAGTAATTGACATCTTCCTGTCCACAGCCTAAACCTACTAATCTAGCTTTAAATTTGTCTATCATACCATTTGATTTTAAATTATTTTCAAATACCTATTTACAACCTATGTTTCAGTATCTTTAGGTAATTCCACTATTTTCCAAGTGTGATTACCCATAATTGATTCCAATTCGTTATTTATTGCCTCTTTCCAAAATATGGCATTTGGTGATCTCATGGCTTCTTTATAGTTCTTGGGATCATTATCTACAAGATAGATCAAATACTCTTCTAAGTGAGTTGTCTTTCTAATTATTTTACTATGTCGAACCTTAGGAATATCCTTTTCTAATATTTCTTTTTATTTGCTTTTGTTTCTATATAATTAGATGAACTGCTTTCAATAGTAAATATATTTTCAAAGAATTCGACATCTTTATGCAACATTATTTTTTGCATACCCTATAAACACACAATCGGGTGTCTTTGATCCTAATTTCCTTTTCTTAGTTTATGTAGACCAATTTGGTTAAATATCCCCACTCTTAACTATTTAAGATTGGGTGCATGACATTTCTATAACTTATATGGAGTTTTGTTGTTTTCTTATGTGGGACTTTATTTTATATATGACAACCATATAATATCCCCCCCCAACATATTCATAGGTAAAATTGAACTAATTAGTAATCCATTCATCATTTTCTTAAGAAATCAAAATTTCTTTTCTGCTACTCGATTAGATTCAGGAATTTATGGTGCATTAGTCTTATGTATTATACCATTTCTTTCACAATTTTTTTAATGAGGTTGAGTTATACTCACCTCCCTTATGAGTTCTCAATCTTTTGATTTTTTTTATCTAACTGATTTTCTACCTTAGCTTTATATTTGATGAATGCTTATTCAACTTCATATTTTGTTATCAAAAGATAAAGTTCCATGAACCGTAATAGTATTTTCCTCCTTTAGTCATAGTACTTTTTAGATCTCCTAAGTCACTATGAATTAACTCTAAGAGTTCACTTCTCCTTTTAACTGATTTATTTGTTTTCTTAGTGAATTTTGATTTAACACATAATTCACATTTTTCTAGTTCATTATTACTTAGAATAGGAATTAGTCAGACTTGCTTTAACTTGTTTCCATTATATCATTTTTTATGTGACTTATAATTAGTCTCTTCTTTTTCTATAAGGATAATGTAGTTTTCTTATGGCTTGAGTCCCTAGCCTCATCAAAAGCTTCAGTCGCAACTGAATAGTGGTCTGTGGACCCAGACATGCCAGTGTTTCCTGATGGTATAATGGGTCGTGAGAGGTCGCTGGATTGAGATAAAACTTTGGGTCGCGGTGTGTCCTCAGATCACGATGGGTCTTTAAATTACGATAACTCCTTGAATCACAATGAACTATTGGATTGCAATGGGCTTATGACTCATAGTTGAACAGTTGATCGTGATAACCCATTCTATTGTAATGGTTCCTTGGATCGTGGTGTCACCTTGGATCTTGCTTGGCTAATAGCTCATGATGGAGTTACGGTTGTAGTGGTTTCAGACTTCATGCTCGTTCCAGAATTTTTGTATGTTTTTCTTGAAGAGTTGGGTCTAGGCTTAACCATCTATTTCATCCGTGAAGTTTGTGTTTACTGCATCCCTTGGAAATTTTAGGAAGCATCTCCCCTTAGGTTGTAAGAAACTTGGAGAGTAGAAACAATCTCAATGTCATCAGTAATGTGAATATCGTTTAAAATTTGCATTGGCCTCCATGGGCATGGGTATGGCTGGTCTTGTCTCAAGTATGCAAGGTTGTTCCTTCTTTGGGAATGGACATGAAAGCCTATCCATAGATGGTTTAGGCAGTAAGACCACTACTTCTTAAGGAAGGGGGCTTGTCAAAGCAATCATGGAGGTGATTGGGCATGGTGCTAAAGAAAATACTTCGACTCATGTTCTTGGTTCCATAAAATCTCGTGGGATAGAAACAAACATTCCTATGGTTGCAAAATTGCTATTAAGATTCCTAAAAAGTATCAAAGAGCCAAGTAATCCATTAGAAAAAGAAGAAAGATGAGAGGAAAGTGAAGTCCCAGCAGGTGTACCAAAAATTTATAATACCAGATTTTCTTGTTCTCAAGGAAGCTTAAAATTTAAAGTATTCAAATTTCCAGCTGTATAGAAGCTGATTTATTATTTTATTCATGGAGACTTTCACTCCAAATCTCCCTTAAGAGACTTGCTAATTATTGCTATGGAATAGAAAGCTTATGATATTTTACTCGTTATACGGCTTGTAAAGAAGTAAAGAATGCATGAAATATAAAGCTTTTATTTATATTTTGAATCATAATACAAGGAAGTATTTTCTTCTCTATCTTCTCAACTTACCTAGCTATAGTGATATCTTCGAATCCTTGAGATTGTATCTTCTTTCTTGGAATCCTCAGAGGTACTGTGGATGTGCCTTTTTGCAAAGAATAGAGTAGCATGAACTTGAAGTAGCTAGTTAAGGAAGAAGAGCTGAATGTGATAAAGAGATTAAGTGCATTGCTTGAAAGTGTGAGAAAAAAGTTATGTAAAAATCTTGCTTGATGTGTGAAACATAGGGTATTTATAGAGTGAATTACGATCAATGCTTTAGTCCTAGGATTGCAACTTGTTAGCTCCTTTGATGCATATTCACATACAAACTCTTGCCTTTTAGGAGCCTTGCTGATGTGGCTACTCTTAAATGGCTTTTGTAGAATCTTTATGTGCAAAGAGAATCCTTGACCATGTGGAAATCTTATTGTTGCTCTTACCTTATTCCTTAATTTATGGGATTTGTTGAGATAGAGGAGTCTTCTTACAGTAGGATTCCCATTTGATATGGGTTTACTCTCTTTCCATAATCTATAATAATTGAAGAAGTTATGTGTGTGTGGGACTCCTTCATTAACTTTCTAGATATTTTAGGAGTTTAAAACTGCTTTGGTCATGATTCTTTGAGATGTGTTCCATAAAATTAGCAAATATGGGGTTTTGGCCTTCGTTCATTACAGTACATAATCCATCACGATGAATTGTTCATCGCAATGCAAGCTTCATTGCGAGCTATCTTTCACCATGGTAGAGTCTTTGTTGTAGACCATCACAATATAATTTTCATCATGAGCTATCAATCATCGTGGTACCATCTTCATCACGATGGATGACATGGCCCTTTGCTCGCAGTGTACTTATAATAGCACTGAGGGTAAATTTGTACTTCTATAAATTTCTAGTGTCAACACTATTTGTTGTTTTAGATGTGGTGAACTGGGGCATCGAGCCACGGAATGTTGCAAAAATGTATGTTAGGAAGGAAAAAAACTTTTGATTGGAGAAGAAACTGAAGAAATGGAAGAAGTGCAGGAAAAAGAAATTAAAGAGGAAGAAGAATATGTCATTACACAAGGTAATGTGGAAGTATCACTTGTGATTCAGAATAATCTTCTTACTCCAAGACAAGACTTGCAAGAGGATTGGTTATGCACCAATATCTTCCACACCACATGTACTATTGGTGGTCGAGTGTGCAAGGTCATTATTGATAGTGAAAGTTGTGAAAACGTGGTTTTTTAAGAAGCTGTGAACAAGTTAAAGTTAAAGGTGAAAAATCATCCAAGTCCTTACAAGATTGCTTGGTTCAAGAAAGGAAATGAGGTGACTATTAGTAAACATTTCCTAATTGTGTGGATAAGACCATCCAAATTCATCTGTGTGGATAAATTGCTCGATTTCATTTGTCACCTCTTTCACACATCGTTGACGTCTTAGTGCTGCTTCCGAGCTACGTTAGGTAGCCATGCATTATTGGATTTAGTAGTAATATTATCGCTGTTGTACTTGATCAAGCTCAATAACCCAACTTTAGCTATCTCACAACTGTTAGATGTGGCATAAATCACTATTTCTGAACCCATCGATTTGATCTCTTCAACTACTAAAGGATGCTTGATCTTTCCAATCTTCTTTAGTCTCATTTTGATGACCTGTTGTAGTCAATGAATTCTTCAATCATCATCATCATCTTCTTCTTTCTTGATTAGCAATCAATAGTGAAAAATCATTTCTTACCATAGTTGTAGCACTCAATGTGTAATAAAAAAGTCACCAGTCATCGATTAGTATTGGTGTTACTTAAAATAGCTCCCTTGGGTAAAAAATTAATTTCCCTTTGTTGACTAGATTCAATAGTTTTTTATATTCCCTAATCTTGTCTCTCATTTACCTTTTCAAGTGAAAAGAGTTCTTTTTCTTCATTCATTGAAATGTTAGTCATCTATTTGGCTATAGTTTTTAGTTTCACCAATAGACTCTAATTCTAAAAGGGGTGGTTGAGTTAGACAATCCCTAATGGACATCATAAAACCATTATACCGGAGTTTCAATCCTCGAGTGATGGTGGACCTTGTTGGAAAAATATCTTTTGAATCAACTCAAATATGGTCCATTTGTGTGATCCAGAGAAAGACCTAGTATGACCCATTTTAGGGTAAAGGTGAGTAACGCGAATCCTT
>JAOXJP010209169.1:0-11912 GCA_025762735.1 Platanus orientalis
CTTTATCAATCCTCTATTTTCCTCAAATCCCAGAAAAGAAAACCAAGGAATTCCTGTAAATCTTTTACACCCTTTCTTACAAAAGCTTAACCCTATGGTTATTAGCAAGATTTTTTTTAATTTTTTTTGGATTTCAATGGATATTTGGGAAAAAAAATTGCTAGAATGTTCCAAAATAATGAAAAAATTGTGAAAATTTGATGTTAATCATTGTAAAAATTTTCAATGAAACTTGAAGGAATGTTAAGAAAAACATGATTACACTCTCAAAACTCAAAAAACTATAAGAATTATCTATGTAGGAATTAACTGCATAGATTACCAAATAGTTATTAGACAATTGTTTTTATGGATAAATGGCTACCAAGCATGTCATATATGATTACTTAAACTTATATTCACCATAAATTAATATTTTATAAATTTTATATAAACAACATTTTTAATTTTGAAGGATAATTCATTAAATTAAATTAAAAAAAAAAGACAATATAGAAAAGAAACAACAGGCAACAAAAAACACCGAGGAGGTGTAAACAACAAAAAGAAAGGGCAATAAAGAAAAGAAAAAAAGACAATAGACAAACCTAAAAAGCCAAACATGAGCCAAACTAAGAAGGGAAACTCCAAAACATGTCACAAACCTCTAAATCGAATCCTTGGAAGCTGAAAACCACTCAAAGAGCAACCTAACCACCAAACCGGTCAAATAATTGGGAGAGGAGAATTTACCTTTAAAGATTCTTCTATTCCTCTTTTTCTAAATACCCCAACAAATGACCCCTGGACAGAAAAGCCATAACTCCATTTGGCTTAGGCACATGGCTTCCTCTAAGTCCTTAAGCCAATAGCCCGAGATAAGACTCTTGAAAAAAGAAAGAAAAACCCACGAGACATTAAGCTTAAGAAGAAAAATATGCCAAATCAAGTAAACCATCAGACAATGGATGAAGAGATGATCCACAATTTTTTCCTCACATATACACATTATGAATATATTAGTCAATAAAAAAAAAAAAAAAAAAAAAAGAAAAGAATAAGGGGCCTCCAAATGCTCTTATGGGGAAACAAACAAAGAATTAATGCAGTGTTTGAAAGGGCATATGTAGGGAGTATGAGGCCTTCTCAAATTTCGTTGCTTTTTTGGTGTATAGGGGTTGGTACGAGAGTGAGGTTTTGGACTGATGTTTGAGTGGGAGAATCTTGTTTTTGTGTGAGCCCCTCTTTCGTGGGGATGTATTTCTCATACATTCCCTTGCTTTCGTTAAAACAATTATTTTATCTATAAAAAAAAAAACAAGGATAGAATTGATAAGACCATTATAGAATGATTTCAAAGAAAACACACCTTTACAATTTAGACTCTACACCCAAGAATCACTCTCCCTCTAAACCGGACAATCACCATTCAATCTCCCCAATAATCTATCCATCTCCTCGAATTCCCAACTGTTAAGATTCCTCCTTAATCTCAAGATTCACTTACCCCCTCCCCTAACTTAAAATTATTTGCCACCGACCCATTTTTCTCCATAGCTAGGTTATAGATACCATTAAACTCCACTTCAAGAGAAATACCCTCACACCATAAATCCTCCCAAAAACAAATGGCCATCTCTGAACCTAGCTTAAACCTAATAAACTTCCAAAACTCCTTGCACCTAAGGATAGACTTTCATAAGCTAATACCACAACCCGCCAGAGGATCTTTAGGCAACCACTCTAAAATGAGACCATATCTAGCAATAATCACTTTCTTCCACGAACTCTCCCTATCCACCCCGACCCATCACAACCATTTACCTAACACGACCTTATTATGACTCCTTAAACTCCTCATCCCCAATCCCCTATCCTGAGTAAGGCGGAAAACCAACTTCCAATCAACCAAATGATACTTCCTACACTTTGGCATATCATTCCATTAGAAATTGTGAAAGCATTTCTCAATCAAAGAGATAATAGAGATAGGAATGGTGAACAAGGAAAGAAAGTAAGTCGGGATACTCGCTAAGGAACATTTAATCAAAACCAACCTTCCTCCTTTTGATAACAGGGGGTTTTCCAAGAATCAAACATACACCTAATTCTCACCACCACTGGCTCCCAGGCCAAATTAGATTTGATTTTAGCGCTTAAAGGTAATCTAATGTACGACACATGCATACTACCAATCTTGCAACCTAGAATAAAGCTAAAACCTGAAAGTTGGAAACCCCACCCACTTGGAACAACTCACTTTTAGACATAAGTTTACCTAAAGGTGGCCCCTAAAGGTAACCCAAGGTAAACAACATTAGGTAGTTTTTTACCAAGCACTTTTCTCTCTCCTCTCTAATCCACCTATCCCCCTAACCAACACACATGTTCTCTCCTCTCTATCCTCCTCACCCCCCCTAAATACTCTCTCTTCTTCTCCTTTTCCCTTATAACACTTATAGCCTAAATTTCCTCTCTATCTTCTCTCTCTTTCCTTTATGAGATCTTTTCAAAATCTATCTTTTTATCATTCCTAAATTTAATTAATGAGATCAATCAAGGTACAATTGAATTTTGATCATAGACATGTCACCTAGAACACAAGCCCTTACCCAACTTAAAAAAAGTATTGCAAGTGTTGACTTGCTAATTTTATATGAACAAAGTTATGCAGTAGTTTAGCTAGCACAAATTTCTAATTTATGCGTGTATGTGTGTGTGCGTGTGCCTATATATAATTATTTTATAAATAAAAATTAAACAACAATATTCACCACAAAGGATTGAAGTGGAGTATTTATTCTTTTCTCTAGTGTCAACTAAGTAAATAATAATTAAAAGAAAATAGGGGGTGGGTTTTAGCTTGGGAAGAAAATTTCCTATCGAAAATATTGATAACAACAAAATTTTGCTAACGATAGTTTGCATTGTAACAATAGTTTGTTTCTCCACAACCAACTTCTCAAAAATATCTCATAAAGCATGAAATTTACAAATTTTCCGTTTTACACCAGGTACAATAATCTATATATATTTAAACACCATAATTTGATGTTTAGTGTGCACAAACAATTTTCTTAAAAGTCACATATGAATTATATCACAGTTAGGCTAGAATATTTATATGAATTCTCACAACAAATTCCGAAAATCAAGTACCACCATAGCAACTAACACTTCCATAATTAAGGCTAGCAATAGAAATAAACATGTTTAACTACATGTGGCAGTCTGAGGCTTGCCCAATAATTCCCATGAAAGAATAATAAGACAAGTTTACTTGCATATGTCAATACATCACACATTTATTCATAAATTTAGCCCCAAATAATACACACTTATAACATTTTTATAGCTGGTAAACCTCTCAAACAGCAAGCGTCACAATCTCTTTTCCTATATCATTATAGGCTTGTTGACATAAGTTCAGTATGCAAGAATTACATTAGGCTTAATTAGGACTTTGTAGATCAAGTTTCTTAACATATTTCAAGCATATCTCAAAAATATTCAACAAATCACATATACATAATCATTAGGGATTAATCTCATGATTTTCATTCCAAATAAATACAAGATTTCTTCAGAAATAAAAGCCACAATTTATTTCACAAGTTTCTAGAAAAAATTCTTAAAAATTCTACTCCTAATTGTATATCTCTTAGTTGAATCTATGAAATATCACAACTAGAGGCTAAAAATTCGATGAATCAACATGCAAGAATGTATCTATCAAGAAGCAGGCTAAGGTTTACATAAAGAAACACAAAACACATCACAATCAAGCAAAACCCTACTATAAATTGAAGAAGGGGGAGGTTACTTACAAATTTATAGGATTTTCTGGTCAATATCCGTTGATTTCTCCACTTTTTCCCTTTTCTCCTCTTCTTCTCCATTGGTCTTCCCCCTTTCTCAGCCTTCTTCACAAGTTTTTTATTCTCAAGTTGCTCCTCAACTCTCACTCGAACAAAATGGGGAAAATGGACAATCTTTTATTTCTCTTAAAACTCTTTTTATTGTGTTTTCCCCAACTGTCCCTACAAGAGAAATAGAGTGTTACATTCTACTCTCCTAAAAAAAATTTTGTCCTCAAAATTTGCATACCTAAAGAATATAACTCGGGATACCTCAGCTGGATCCCATAACGGCAGATATGGCCCTAAACAGAGTGAAATAGCGAAATAGGATTCTTGTAGCCGACCCCAAATAGTTGGGATAAGGTTATTTGTGGTTATTGTATCTCTGCTGGATCTCATCCTTGTGCTACCATGTTGCTACTTCTCAGTTTAGGTGGTGCCACAATACCTTTACTAGTGGGACAACATTATTCCTCAAGGAATATGCTTTCATTTCCACAATCTGAATGGACATTTGTTCATAAGATAAATCTTCATTTAATTGGATAGGCTAATACTGATGTAGACATCGGAGTTAAGTTGGACCCACACATGGCCTTGGTGGGGTCCACACGAGAGGGTACCTGAAGATACATGGAAGACAAACTATGTAGGTCTTTTGTTAAGTCTTAGGGTCTTTTGTTGAGATTAAATTGATGTTTTATGAAGTGTTAAGAGTTAGGGCATAGGGGTAATTAGAGTTATTGTTATTTGTTAGATGATATAAATTTTAAGTATTTTTATAAGGGAATAAGGCAAATCGTCTACCATAGATAGAGGCCACAATTTTGGCTAGGTTTCTATTTTTTTTAAGAAGTTTCTAGGTTTTCTTTTTATTTCAAAAGTCTTTAAAAATAGGTAACCCCTACTGTAATTGTATGAGTTATGACTAAATGAATAAATTCTGGGCTGCTCTAAATGAGATGAGTGTTTTCTTCTTTAGGTTTTCTAGTGCCAAATCTAAACCTTGGTAAGGTATTCCCCGGTCATGAGATAAGGATTTTCTCATAGGTATGTTATTTTTATTAATTTCTTATTCTTATTTTTTTTTGTTATTCTTTGCTGCCTCTCCAGAAATGGGGGTAAGGCCGCCCTTTTTATTCTTTGCTGCACACCCTAAAAACCATAACTTCCATTACCTATTCTTCAAATTTCAATAACCCTAAACCCCAATTCCCCATTCTTACACAATCGGACAGACCTAAGATACCTTCCTTTTAATTTTCTCCTCAGACCCTAACCCTATTAACCTTACGTCACCTGCTGCATCTCATTTATTGTATTCCTCTTGTTAAACCCATTACTAAATTCTAAGGAATTGACCCTAACCTGTTACTATTTCCTATAACCTTCATATTTAATTTTCTAAAGAGTAATCCTGATGCAACAGCCTTACACTACTTGGAAAAGAGGTACCCTCTTTGGAAACCAAAGCTAAGATTTTCACAGGGAAAGAGAAGGGTGGACAAGTGTCTATGGTAGTTTGATGTTTTAGGGTATTTTTCTTTTAATGTTATCATGTAATAAGGCTTTTAACAACCATAAAGTAGTGGGTTATTAAGTAAGAATGTTTAAGGGTATTTTAGAGATTTTTTATGTTATTTTTTAAAAGAAACTAGGGGTTATTAGTGCTGGTCATGTAAGTCCATAAGGGGGTATTTTAGGGACTTTTGCTTAATTAGTAGTCATAGGGTTTAAAAACCCTACCCATTGTAATGACTGATCAGTTTTGAGAAATAAAGAAAATTTTGAATACCCACGAGTGGGCTGGTATCTCCTTCTGCACGAGTTTCTTAGGTAAGGACTCCTTTTTCAATTTTCCTTCTTTTTCCCATTTTCTTCTCTTCTCATATTATCTATTCTTCTTTTCTTCTAATTCATTTTCTTCTTATTCTTAGTATTCTCTCATTTCCCATCTTCTTCTTCTTCTTTAAAATTTTCTACAGTTTTTATCTGACCTCCATTGATTCACCTCAATACCATTCCATAACCACATCACTTCTGTAAAAACACTTTAACAAGGGTGTTATTAACCCTTGGGCGACCCACCAGGAACTATTTTTCTTCTCATCAAACCTCTCCCTAATTAATGGGAGAGGTTATAAATAGGGGCAAGCAACACCTAGTACTGTAGCAAATTTTTGTCAAAATTTTTGGGCTGTGAAGTAAGGGTTTTGGAAAGCTGCCTGCATTTTTCAAGAGGTCTTTGAGTCTACTTTAAGAGGTATGAGCAGCACTTTAAAAGTTTGACTGTAATTCAATTGGTGCTTGATTCTTTAAGATTCTATTGAATTCAGGCATAACATATTTGGGGATTTTCTAGTAAAAATAGCTAGATGACTCAGAAATTTGTGAAATTTTGCCTAGAGAACCCTAAATACCTACAAGACATAACCCTAAAGTTTCATAATTTTCAGACATCCATCAAGGGTATTTTCATAATTTTACTAACTTTTTAAAAAATTACAGATTTGCCCCTTGCCCGAAGATTCCAGATTTTATTTCTTGTGTTATTCTTTATTTATTCGAAGTTGTTTTCCATCACTCCACATCAAATCCCCATGGAATAGTACTTACATAGTTCTAAAACTCGGCCAATCCGGGTTCGGATAGGCCGGATCGGTCGGTTCCAATCCCGAATCCTAAGTCGGATCGGGTTTAGCAACGGATCGGCGGATCGGGATCGGTAAGCTAGATTGGTTGGATCGGCTTTGGATCAGACAGATCGACGTCGGATCGGTCTGGATCGGGCGATCCGGATCGGGATCGGCCGATCCGAGCCAAATTTTCAATTTTTTTCCTATAATCTTGGATCGTCCAATCCTTTCAAGGATCGGCCGATCCAGACATGGATCGGATCGGGATCGGTCCTATCCGATCCCGATATTTTGATCTATGAGTACTTACGCCAGTTGTATTTGGGCTTCCTTGAGCCTATCTGGTTTAGGTTGAATACTCTATCACTTACATATCTACAACATCATCTGGAGTTTTCAGAGTGGTCTTTACTTGTCTTTAAGAATGTAATCCAACGGTCTACTTACAGCAACAGAGAATTAATCACTCCCAGTTCAGCGGCAATACATTCAACAACTTCTATCTTGATGCTTGGAGGTGCTGATCAGTGGCACACACACGATGTCCTGATTCCTGTGCCCTGCTTTACATAATACCATACATGGACTGCTGGTATATCTAAACTCTCATAGGTAACCCTGTACTACCTATATATCCAGTGATGTACTCAGTTTTCTTGTCAACCTCCAATTTTTATAAGCAACCCTTGTTTTGTCTCCCAGAGTCCCAGTAGATATAATCAATAGTGCTTAGACCTTACTGTTCACTTTGACACACTGCCCTATCGGCCTATTAAACTTAACCCATTTCCAGCCTGTGGAAGCAATTAAAACTTGATAATACTTGTTCCAAATAGATTGCCCAAGACTCTATATCAGTCCTTTGACTTTCTTTAGTTATCTCTAACCACATTGAATAATGATTTCTATAGTGTGATAATGGTCTATAATGTTTACATTAAATCTGATTTGGTTTCTATCTTTATTTGGTTCTTTAATTTAGTTTCGTGGTTAAAGTCGTTTTATTACCATATTTTCCTATTGATCTTGATTTGCACTTGGTTAGAGAGTAGGAATCCGATTTATAAGTGATTGTTGCTTTGATTAATTGACTTGATTCTTCTATTACATCTTATTTTCCTCACATGCTACATCTAATTAGGTATTAGAGTTAGGTTCCAATTAATCCTACTTAGTTGGAGTCCTTGGGAATTAATGGAAGATTCTTTGGGAATTAGTGGGTGAAAATATCATAAACTGTTTGTTCTGCTGACTGGTGTGTTACCCCTCTTCCTAATCTCTTGTGGATAGTTTGCTGAAGTGTAATCCTACAGGGACACCCTGTGATGGATGAAGACTGAAAGGCTTATTAGTGTTTTGGACTTCTGAAGAACAATTACTTGGGGTATTGTTTGTGTTGACAGTAAATTAACCAACTCTCCTAAACCTTAAGTTGTTAGGAGATACCTAAATTTATATACTTCAACACCCCCCCTCGGGTGGAACATTGTTCTCTCCTGGGAACACACTTGGAGAGCTAGGAATCAGTCCACACAATGTGTACACACGGATACAACACTACATCTGGGAAATACTTCCATCAGGATTCAAATTCACGACCAAACCTGTTATGATACCATGTTGATAGTAATTAACCAACTCTCCCAAACCTTAAGGTGTTAGGAGGTACTCAAATTAATATACTTCAACAATTTGCAGCTACACCTCTATACTGAATCAAAAGAAGTTCCTCTATGGTGTACTGCATCAACTGTGTTTTCTATCATGGGATTGAGATTCTACATTGAAATTTCTTAGTTTCAAGACTGGAGGCAGCACCTGTGAAGATGTCCTTTGATGTTTGATTGAAAAAACTAAGAAGTTATTGGAGGAGCCTGAGGGTCTGGTTTACTACAGATGCCTGCAGCTGAGGTATGGCAGAGTCATCAATTTAAATTCTTCATTCTAACCAGTTTTCCTGAGTGACATTGGTCAATCCCTGTTAGTACTACCATTAATTTTCAGTTGTGACTCTGAAACCTGATCAGAATACACCTAATTTCAGTCTCAATACAGTGTTGAATACCTACTGTTTCTAGTCCTGGAAATTGGCCTTTACTGTTTTTAATTCAGTCCTAAAACAGACCTGGGTTATCTGTAACTGAACCTTAGTCTCCTGGACGATAGTACTTGTTATTCCCTGCTGTTCTGTCCTGTAGCCACTCCTAACAGCAAGTGTTTTAAATGTCCCAGGTCCCTTACAACCTCACTTACTATTCTACTGTATTACTCTTTAAACAACCCATGTTTAGACCTTATTTCCTGCTACAGTTTGAACCTATATCAGGACCACATAGCATACCACAAACCAAATAGTCTATATTTCATCCCTACCAGGCCCTTCTAAAATCACTTTTTATCTCCTATTGGACCTCCCTTAAACTCGTGTTACACATTATTTGAAGCTTGATTTCTGTTGGGATTATTAGTCGGAAAGAGAGTGTTATCAGAAGCGTATGATTACTGCTGTGGATTGATTTCAGTAACTCTAGAGTTAGGATTATCACATCAGTGTTTTCTGCCCTCTTATTCAGAGTTGTTGCCCTATCAGGTTCGACATCAGTGTAGCCTATGATCCTAAGATTTTGGAAAGTCAATGGTTTTCAAGGTTAAATATCCTTTTGCTTTCTCACATGGAAAACGTATTGTGATCATTGTAAGTGACCGATATGAGGATAATTTTATTTCTTATGATATGGCTAGGAGACTTTCACAACTTCCAGAGGGTCACTTTGTTATCACATAAATGACCACTTTATTATTTAGTTTGAGCAAGGAGAATACTACAATGATGGTGCTGAGTGTGGCTTATATGAACCCATTCAAAGGATCATCAAGTGATACTAGAAAATAAGTGGTTGAATGAGAGGAAGGCTACTTTCCACAAGGACACTAACATTTTGAGGATTTGTGATTTGAGTATACTATCGTTTTCAAGTCAGACCTGTTGGTGTGGTGTCACTTGTTAATGAATTGTTATATAAAAATGAAGTAAAGGCATCTCTAGAATCAGCCTTGTTTGAGCTTAACGAGGAAGAGAAGGCCGATGATGCAGTCCAAGAATTTGAAGAAAAGGCCATAGATGTGGAAGACCAGTTTAAAATTGAGGGTGATGATTTTGTTGCGGTAGATTCTAATCAGACTAATGTTGAGCAATTTGATGAGCTAGTGTTGATCACAAACACGTGCCATATTGCTGTCCCAGTTACTCACCAGCCATCCGATGATGTTCCAACTCCAATTAAGATCGAGATTTAACCCATCTTTGCAAACACATCATCCCAAGAGTTTGTGGTGATTCCCAACATTGTGGATCCAGTACATGTTCAGCCAGGTGAGTATTATGAAATATTTTCGGTACCAGCTACTTATCAAAAGATAGATGATATATCCTACAAGGTTTATCCTATGCTTGCAAGAAGACGGGACTACATCATAATTTGATTGTTAGCGAATTTGACATATGGTTATGTGGTTCGAGCTCCCTTATGTATGTTACTGATCATTTCTTTCTACAAAACTCGAGGTTGAGTTTTTTCGAACAAGGGGGGTTTAATGCAGACATTAGAGCTAAGTGGGGCTCACACATAGTCTTGATGTGGTCCACACATGAGGGCACCTGAAGACACATGGAAGACAAACTAATGAGGGAGCATTCTATGCAAAGAAGAAGAAATTTGATGACCATGGATAGTCCTCTATGGATGTGTCTAGTAATTTATTTATTTTCTATTTTAAGAATTTTTTTTTAATGTAATAAAGCTAATAATGTCATGGTTAGTTAAATTTTGGGTTTTTAGTTGTGATCCCGGTTTTTTACTTTAGACCCAATTTTTCTCTAGCCAAAACTTTGACTTTTTGATTTAATTTTGGTGTCCTTAGATAAGTTATTCAGTTACTTTTCTAACGAGATCAAGATTGCACAAATCCAAGATGATTAGGGAAAGTTATAACCAAATTACTAAGGGGGTGTCAAAAAAAATGGGAATAGTGTTTTTTTTTTTTTAAGTTTAAGTTTTAGTAGTTTCAATTTTTAGGTAAGTTTTTAGAAAGTTTTATGTTTTAGAAAACTTGGCTACCAAGCTTAGGATTTTTAGAAAGTTTTGTATAGAACATGGGAGATTGTTTGAGATCTTGTAGGGTCCAATAACTTGGACAATAAGCCAAATATTGTACCAACCAAGATTCATTTTTTTTAGAAGTCTTTTATTATTTGACAAGTTTATTTTGTTAGAAGATCTTGAATTTAGGATTTTATTTTATTTTATTCTCCATGTAATGCCTATTTAAAGGCTACATTAGATCAAGAGAAATAGTTGAAGATGAATATTTGAAAAGAAAACACATGTGTGTTGAAGTGGGTGCGGTATCCCAATTTCTCTCTTAACCCTTCATGTGAGGTGAGCTTTTCTTTCATTTCTCTTCTTTCTTTCCTATTTCTTCTTTCTCTAAAATCTCTACAGAAAACAGCCCCTCTCCTTGACATTTGTGCTACATCACAAACTATGAAGGTCATTTGTTAAGTCTTAGGGTCTTTTGTTGAGATTAAATTGTTGATTTATTTGATGTTTTATGAAGTGTTAAGAGTTAGGACATAGGGGTAATTAGAGTTATTGTTAGAGGGTATAATTTAAAAGTGTTTTTATAAGGGAATAAGGCAAATTGTCAGCCATAGATAAAGGCCTCGATTTTGGCTAGGTTTCTTTTTTTTTTTTTTCTTTTAAAAGTTTCTAGGTTAGTAGTTGTTATTTCTTTTATTTCATAAGTTTTTAAAAAGAGATAACCGTTATTGTAATCGTATGAGTTATGACTGAATGAATAAATTTTGGGCTGCTCTCAACGAGATGGGTGCCTTCTTCTTCAGGTTTTTTAGTGCCAAACCTAAACCTTGGTAAGGAATTCGAAGGTCATGAGATAAGGGTTTTCTCACGGATGCGTTATTTTTATTAAATTTTCTTTTTCTTCTTCTTCTTTTTTCTCTTCTTATTTTCAATTTTCATATTCTCTAACAATACCCACAACTTTCCCCTTTAATTTTCTTCATTCAAAGCTTTCCCAATTAAACCCCAACCTGTGGACAAACCTAAAATATCATATTGGAATTTATTTTTTTAGATATCCAAATATCTAATTCCTTTATAGCCTATGACCACTTATCCAATCTCTTCCCATTAGTTGCTCATACCCTATAACCCAAACCCAACTCATGACTAAAACTCTAGGAGGTATTGCTGTAGCCAATAACAGTCCAATACTTGGCTGTTCAAACCATTTTTCTTTTTTTATAAACAACAATTTATAAAATAAACTTGCAAGAATATGGGATAGGAAATGTAGAGACCTAGACCATGTTAGATGTATTAAAAGTGAGGATCAGAGAGTCTTAGTAAAAGATGAA
>JAOXJP010209180.1:0-11912 GCA_025762735.1 Platanus orientalis
ATATATATATATATATATATATATATATATATATATATATATATATATATATATATATGCCACTTTTATATTAATGAATGTTTATAGGATAATTTCTTTCAAAATATATGTAATTGGAATAATTTTTTTCAAAGTGAATGCATGTGTGATAATCTTTTTAAAATATATGTAAATAGGATAATTTCTCTCAAAATGAATGCATATGGGATAACTCTTTAAAAAAATGAATTAAGTTGGGAAAATTCTTCAAAATGAAGAAATGTAGGATAACTCTTCACAAGGTGAATGTATATATGAGATAATTCCTCTAAAAATATATGCATATAGGGTAACTCTCCCAAATAAATAATATATATAGGATAACTCTCAAAATATGTGAAAGTGGGATAAGTCTTCCCAAAATGAATGTATGTGGGGTTAGGGTTGTTAGTTGTGTTGGGTTAGTTTTATGCTTGATTTGTTCAACTCAAAGAAAAGACAGACTGTACAAGTTAAACTTTAGGCTAGGTTTTAGCACAATTTATTTTATCCTGAAGTTATTCCATTGTCGTTCATGTCATCATAACATTACATTATTGGGATCTTTTTAATTTGGCATCCTTTTATTGTCTCTATGGCCAATGTTTGTTAATCTTGTTGTAAATCATTAAGATCTCCTAGATTTTTTGTTTCGGTGCTGATGTTGATACCATCTTTTTTTATTTATCTTGTGCATCTCTTACCGTATTGTTCGTCCTCCCAAGGTTTTGTTAGCTTGTATCGTCATGATTTTGTTAACCAATATTTCTATTAGATTTGTCATAGCTTTGGATTTTGGGGTCATGTTGGATGATGATATTTTCTTGATTCCGTCTTTTTAATTTTTTTAATGGGTTTTTCTTATTTTAGATAGAAATTGTAATGTCTCCAAATCCGGACTTGGATATGGGATTTATAAGCATCCTGGATTTAGATTGATTCGATCGCCAATGTTCACAATCTAATAGTCATAATTTAAATATCGTCATTTAATAATATATAGGTTCTCACATAATTATATTCTTAGTTCAATAATTGTGAAAATGTATTAATTTTCAATAGATCAAGGTAGTCCAATAAACAATGAATCACAACGGAATTAATACTATAAACTCCAATGTAAATTAATATGATAGAAATCCACTGTCTATATCAATGAGGTGTCATTTCACCCGAACCACAAAGGGAAAAAATAAACCTCTACAATAATGTCTATACAATATAAATGGTTCTAAAATAACCATATATCAACTACAAATAAAGGGAAATAAATTGGTATTGTCATTGCAAGCCTTTAGAATGAAAGACCTACAAATATAGTCAGTTTGAAAAACAAAATGACTGGGTTAATCCCAAACTATAAGCAATATAACTGACTATAGACAATATGAGGCAATAACATAAATTTGAGTACTAGCAATTCTGAAGATCAATACGGAACTAAACAATGGTTGCAATACTAATTATAATCATGCTAGTATAAATTGAACAATAATCACATGTCAAATTGAAGTTAAAGGTCAAATACAAAATTCTAAGTTTGAATAAAAACTTTGTCTTCATAATTCAAAGTTCAATGCTAAATATCGAAGAATAATCAGTGTTTAAATAAGTAATTCAATATGGACTTCAAAGCTTATAAGTTTAATGACATATGTTAGTTTTCAAAAGATCTAATATTCAATGATTTAGAGTGTTCATAGTTTAATGTTTCAAAGTTTTGAAGTTCACATGGTTCAAAGTATTTGAAGTTCAATATTCAAAGTGTTCAGAGTTCAAAGTTTGAAGGGTCCAAAGTTCAATATTCGAAAGGTTCAATATCCATATGGTTCAAAGAGTCCAAAGTTCAAATGACACATGCTTTTTTCCAAAGGTTAGGACCCAGAGGTGTCCAAAGGTTCAAAGTAAAGTATTCATATGCTTTGGTCTACCCCATAGATAAGGTCCTGAGTCTTCTGTTAACCTTAGAAGAATGACCTAAAACCTTGTTGTAACCTTAAGGGTAGGGTCCTGAGTTTCTATTTAGCCCCCCAAATAGGCCCAAAAATATATGAACCAATGAGCATGTCCGAAGTAGTTTTCACACTAAGCCTTGTGAATGGGTCCAAAAGCTTAAGTCCAAAGGTCACACTTAGCCCAGTGACAGGGCCCAAAGAGATCAAAGGACACACTTAGCCTGGTGTTAAGGCCCACATAGTCGATGGTCACACTTAGCCCTGTGAGGGGCCCCAAAATGGGTCAAAGGTTAGAAGTCCAATATGGTCCACATCAATAAGTTTAAAGGTTTACATGGGTTTGATAATCAAAATAGTTCTATAATGCATAAAACGAAAATATGCATGGCATTACCGTGGTTAAATTTTTTCAAAGGCCTATGATTCACTTATATTCGATGTTAGTAAATGATTCGATATTCATAATGCTAAAGTTACAAGAATTCATTAAGATTTTACATAGAAACAATGATTCAAAGCATATAATAGGATTCGATGGTTCACATAATTCATGTGATCACATAAGGAGTATAGAGCTCAATAGAATCAATGAGTTTAGTACAAATGTATAGAAATTCACAAGTTCAAATGAATCAAATCATAGAGATCAACAAAATATCATTTCTAGTGTTCCAAACAAAGGGTAAAACAAGTTTTCTTATCAATTTGATCATAAATAGTATATATCTTGAAAGAATCATAATTTCACAGATTTTCAAAGTTCACATGGGAAAAATTTAAATTTCACATGATCTAAAGAATTAAATGAAGGTAACTAGTCCACACAATGTTTAAGAACAATAATCTTTCACAAAATAAATGTAGATCTAAAGATCAAATAAGATTCAATGGTTTAAAACATAAGTATACATAATTTTCAGAGATCCCAAGAAGAAATGGGTTTTATCAAGCCTAAAAAGATATACATACTAAGAAAACTAGAATTCATGGATCTACCATGATTCAATGGATTGAATTCAAAGATTTCCAATAATCTCAAGAAATTTCATGGATAACATCACAGAATCTGAAAATCACAAGAGGAAAGTACATCACATTACCATAGTAAGCAAAATTACTTACCAAAGAGGTTTAGATTCAAAGATTAAATAGGATTCAATGGTTTAGAGCAAAGCTCTCCAGAAATTTCAGAGGAATCACACACAAGTTCACAAAATCTAAGAATCTCAAGGGAATATCACATAGTAGCCATAGTAAGAAAGATTACTTACAATCTCTCCAATTCCTTATTTCTTGTTAAAGCTTCTTCACTTCAATCTCTCAAATCCACTCCCTTTGTAGAAATTAAATAGTGTAGATCTAATATCAAATGAATAAAACTAAGTAGTTAATGAAAAAAAAAAAAAAAACCTATTCTAACAAAAATTTCTAAGTATGGGTTAACTTACTAAATTGGGGAAGAATTTCATTTTTTTTCCCCAAACCTTTTTAATCTCTTTAACATTTACTTTTTTTGCTCTAAATAACTCATATGAAGTATTATAGGGGTTTTAACTTGTTCAAGATGAGATCCCACATGTGTGGGGGTCAAATGGGTGAGTGCCACATCATTTTCAACATTTTTTTCAAGATCTTATGATCGTAACTCATGAGCATGACCCATCACACTGTGACCCATCAGGAGATTGGTGACCCGTCACACTTAGTGTGTTCTAAATTTTTAACGCAAATACCTCACTGAAAAACGATCGTAACTTTCTTTAGAAAACTTTGAATTATGTACCATTTAAGACATTGAAAAGTAGATTCTTAAATATTTCTAATGATGTATGGTTTGTACTCTAATTCACTTGAGAGTGGTACAGGTGTGCCCATGAAATTAGCCCAATTATGCACTTGGGACAACTTAAAATTTGACAAGTTTGGGACTAACATTTGTTTTCCTCATTTATAATTCATTCTATTGGGTCTCAAAAACCACAAGTGACTTCTTAAAAATGTTAAAAAACGATATTATCCTTAAACATGTATAATTCTATTTTTACCCATTTAAGACGTTACATGGTATTACAAAAATTCATTAGACTCTTGAATAACACCAATGAACAAACCTATGTTGCTGACTCTAATCAAAGCAATGACAACAACAAGGAAGATATGATCACATTCTCCTTACCAAACAACAAAATGGGTTAGTTTGTATTGGGTTTCTTTGCTTTTATGTTTTCTTCTTAATTTTCTTCATTGGCTATTTAAACAACGATTATTTTCTTGGTTTCTATTATATGTATCTCATCCATTACTAAATCTTGGGTTGGGAACAAAGATTAAAATTCTTACTTTAGAAAGAATTGAAGAGTAGATTTACCACAAAAAAAAAAGAAAAAAAAAGAATTGAAGAGTAGAAATGAAAGGACCCACCAATCTCATATACGATTATACCTTATTAGCTCTTAGTGCAACTTGTATTTTAGACTCCTTAATTATTCCCTTCTTGACATTTTGATTTTTGTAAACAAATAAAAATTCGGGCATGTCTGAAGCCCATTATTTGAAAGTGGGCTAAGTTTAGATAAACTATGTTGGGCTGAGTTCGGGCTCAAGCCAAGCATGGGCTCAGATCGTATATTTGGGGTTGGGTTTGGGTTGACCTTAATTCACCCTAGCCCTGCCTAATCAACAACCTTATGTGGGATAACTCTAAAAAAAATGAATGAATATGAGATAACTCCTCCAAAAAATGAATGCACGTAGTATACCTCCTTTAAAAAATAAATATATATGTGATAACTCCTCCCATAATAGACACATATGGGATAACTCCCTAAAAAATGAATGTATGTGGGATAACTCCTCCAAAGAATAACTCTTCCCAAATGAAGAAATGTGAGATAACTCCTCCCAATATGAATGCATGTAAGATAACTCCTCTCAAAATAGATATATGTGGGATAACTCCTCTCAAAATATATGACTCTCACAATTGTTAATGATGAGGGAAGATAAATTGGAAAGTTTTTCATGTTACCCTCACAAACTGCAATGAGATTGAATAAAGGAAAAATAAGGTCAAGCTTATACGAACTCGAAACCAGAACCATTGTGACTCCCTGATTCGATCAAATTAGACTGAGGGTTAAAATTGATGTAGAAGACGGATCTAGAATGGCCATGAAGGGTCTTGACACACTAACCGAAGTGAGCATCCCTTATGCAAAGGGTATATTCGCTAGAGGCAGAACAAATGTAGTGGGAATTAGAGGACCATGTGATGTTTGACACACCTTCAAAGTGGCTGGTTAAGCAGGAGGCTAGGTTAGAGTTTGGAAGTGTGAGAGAACAAGAAAATTAGGGTTTTGTCAAGGGAAGCAGAGGTTATGAGAGTGCCCTTGTTGGAGGACTTGATGTTGGAAATGGATCTAGTGTGGCCTGCTCTGGCATCCTATTGCTGCACTTTGTCCGCTACTCTTAATCTTTCAAATTATTAATTTAAAGTAACTTAATTCTAATCGAATAGAAACCATCATATAGTTTCTTAGATAATGATTAATTGAAACAAAATATTAGTGAAAATTAAATAAGAAATTCATAAACCATAGTCTCCAAATTGTCAAGAAATAGTAATTACAAGAAAAAAAAATACAACCTCGTGCATAAGAATGGCACAACGGGCTCAAGCTAGTCCTTTTTGGCAAAGGAGAGTATCCCAACATAATACTCTAGGCCGATAAAGAAGAAATGATAGCGTGATTATCGTCGATGAGCTGTTCAAGGTTGCTGATACTCATCGAGGAACTCTGAAAGTCATTGACCTTTCAATAGTCCTCGTCGTTCTTGTCCTCCTGTGGCATTAGACTCTCCTGGATGTTGACAAACTCTTTCTTCATTAAAAAGTAATTGATCAGCAAAACATGCTAAGTAGAACACCATTCTTTTAAAGGTGTTTATTTTGCCAAGGAGACTAGAGAAAAGAGGTCTAGTACACCCGAGAAGACTGTTCTAACCAAAAAGATATACATATATACTAACCAAAAAGATTAAAAATTAGGGATGATAGGGTTTTTAAGATAACTCAAGTTTAGGACACTTCTAATGTTACGAGCGAATTAGCTTCTTCACCAAAATAAAAAATAATGTCATGCAATATGTTTGACTAACCATCAACATTGAAGAGATGATAGTAGTTTTTTTTTTTTTTTAATTTTCAAGATAAACAATATCAGTTAACAGGATTTTAGGTATTTCAGAAAAGGTCAACGGGAATCTGTATATTGTCAGATACTTCAGAATTAGTTTTTGTAATTATACCTTTACAAACTAATGTTCTATTGAGTTATTCAGAAAATAAAAAATGTAATAACTTTGAAAATGAAAACTTTAATATGCATAATATGATTGTTTTTCATGCAGATTAATTCAAGATTTGGAAATTATGCATCATCATCCTATGGAAGATCCTCAAAATAAAGCCCATAGGAACATTGGGCCCCTCCAAAGAAGGTATGCTAAATAAAATTTACTAGCACTACTCTAGATAAAAAATAAGTAGCGGGCATAAGAGTGATTACAATAAATGAAACCAAAAATTTATTAAAGATAAAGATTAGAGAAAAAATGTTTTCTTTTTAAGTGGCTAATTTATCAATTGCCCTAATTAAAATTTCAGCCAGTCCCTTGGAAAGCAAAAGAGTAATTCTGGAAGGAGATTCCACATAATTTATTTTGATTTTGGAGGGCAATATTTAACAGTTTGTAGCAACTATAAAAATCATAAGAGACCTGAAGAACTGAGTGGATTGTATCCGCTCCTCTTATTATGTGCTCCTCTCTGCACCCTATCAGGAGGAGGGCACATCAGTGCCGACAAGTGAAATGCACCCCCCCAAAAAGTGAGAATCACTTGTCGGTGCTGATGTGCCCTCTGCCTGACAGGGTGCAGAGAGGAGCAGATGATAAAAGGACAACATTGAGGATATCCTTGAATGTTGCAGTTAATATGTTGGATAAGTTTGGTACAAGATGTTATGTCCCTTATCTTGGTATTCCTCTGCTGGGAAGGTCATCTTGAATGATCTTCAAAAAAAAAAAAAAAATTCTTTGGTTAATTTTATTTTTTATTGATAATCATTCTTTGCTTAATTTTTAAGTGTACAATTAATTAATGAGATCTGATCAGCTCAAGCCGCTTCAACGTACTGCATGAAAAAACCATAGATTTTTTTTTTGTCTTTTGTGGTTTTTAGTTAATACAGTACGGTCAAGTGCTCGAGGATACATAGCAGACTGCTCAGATGTTTCCCTTGGCTGGAAATACCTTGTCCAGTCAGACCTCCGGTCATACCGGCGGCCAAGACAAAACGAAACTAGAATTATGCGTATTACGCACCCCGCGCATCACAGCAAAGGCCAACATTCCCGCCGCGTGGAATGATTTTGAAGAACACTTCTCTGCATATAAAAACAATTTCAAATCAAATCAAAACAAGCAAAGCCGGCAATGGAAAACAGTTCAGAGATGTGAACTCGAAGAGAGGGTCGAATCAATGGAGTCAAATGGCCAAGAGAAACCGCGTTCTTTCGTCACCTCAAAATGGGTTTTTGGGTTTACTCTCTTGTCTCCTTCCAAGCTCTCGCCATCGTATCGAATTCCCAGAACAATCGCCAGGTGACGATTTTTCCTCATCTTCGTCCTTTTCTAGGATTCTTTATTCAATCTTCCAGGAATCCTACGTAACTAGCTTGATAGCTCACTAGGGTTTTAAGCTCGTTTTCTGTTTCTTTGGTTCTTAATTAGCTGTTGAACAAGAAACACAAGGGTAGTTTAGTTTGATCTGTAAGATTTCGTCGGATTTGGAACCCTTTTGTTTTCTTGAGAAATTTGCATCAATTCTGCAAACCCAGCAAATTTTTTTTGTTCAATTTGATTATTGTGTTGGAAAAGAGAATTGCTTTGTGGGCAATGAAGTGGTTCTGGCTATAATCACAGTCCTTTTTTCTGATTCTTGTAGTTTTGGGAATGTAATCACAGTTCTTTTACTTATTTTTTATACATTATATTTGTTAATTCTATCTTTTGAAGTGTCACTCAGTTGCTTTTTCTGTTTGCAGTTTGCATTAACCTTTCTACCAGCTGGGTTTGTGATTTTTTTTTTAGAATTTTAATTTTATCTGATTGTCTAGTGAGATTTGGAGATTGAAACTATTTTTATAATTTCTTCCTTTTTCCGGGTTTTCAATTTTTTCTATATGGTTATTTAATTGAACCTCTTGAGATCTGAATAAGGAAACATGTTCTTGATTTTTTGTCAAAATGCAAGGATTTTATACGGTTTTATGTTATTAATGTTTCTTCTTTGTATTTTCCATTTCTTTCACGTTACACCAATGCCATGTAACGTATCGGTTACCAACCACCCATGTCCTGCTTCACTGTACTTTGTCCCCGAGCAAGTGAAGAGCCTTGAAGAAACTGCTGCTTTGTTCCATGTGAATTCTAGCTGGGTTAGGAAGACAGTTGATGGTTATGTAATTGAAGTTAGTTGCAGCTGTCTACCCAATCATGATGAATTCACATGGCACATGGACTACATAGTCCAAACTGGAGATTCGTGGGAACTTGTTTCGTCGAAATTTGGATCATTTGTGATGATGAAGCCAGATAAACAGTTGGTTGTGTCACAGATCATAACCCTAGATCTCCTGTGCGGTTGTTCTGAGAGCATACAAATTGTGACCTACAAGATCAAACCTGGAGATACACTCTATACAATTTGTTCTTTTTTCGGGGCAGATCTAAACAAGACTGCCAAATTGAATAATATTGTCAATGTGGGGCTTATCCATGCTGGAGAGATAATTTTCATCCCTGCAACAGGTATAAATATCACTATTACTTTCATATTGATACCTGCACAAAGTGGATTGTCTTCTATTTTGCATACTTTTCTTATGAATGGTTCTATTATGTGTATTTATGGTTTGCTTATTTTTAATTCAGGCTCAGTCTAAATTATGCAACGAGCTATTACCATTATTTATGATTGTGCTTGAATACTTTGGTTATGTTTTCTAGTTTGTAACAAACTTTCACATGGTAGAGTTTGATTAATTTCTACTTGCTATTGTTTTTTCCCCCTTTATTACACTTCTTTCCATCAATTTTTTTTGGTGGTAATTTCTTAGTATCTTATGTTTTTTTTTCCCGATAAATTTAGTATCTTAATGCCGTTCTGCTTGCTTAACACTACATGGATGATGAAGGATTTTAATTTTTTATAACTTTACAATGTCTTTCTTTCCTTTTTTTTTTTTTCATTCGCTTTTTTCGAAGCCTTTGTTTTATAAAGAGCTAGTTTTCTGCATGCAACCTTTCAGAAGATATAATCTATTTTCTATCTATTTTTGAGAGTCACATGCTTAAGAAATTTTTTGTATTTTCTCTGACTGAAAGTACATTTCCAGGATGCAAACATGTTATCACTCTTGGAATTACTTTAAGCATTATTCATAACTTTTATGATCTTCTTGTAATTGTTAGGATTTCATAACTTGGACTGTATCATGATTTTTGAATATCAGATTATGCAACATCGTTGATCCATTTATTGCTTTTGTATCATGCATTCAATAACTAATTTTCCTTCTTTTTTTGTTTTTATTTATTTCACTTGTGAATTTATGGACTGAAGGCCTTGAAAGACTCATCTTGCATGACAATGAAGGTCAGTAATTTTTTTTTTCCTTTTTCTTTTGATTTTTCTTTATTATTATTATTATTTTATTTTTATAGTTTTGGACGTGTCTAATCTTTTTTAATTCACTTGTTTTCCCCTTTCTTTTATTATCTTTTTCTTTTGATGAATAACAAACTTCATTGACGAAAAAGAGAGAATATTCAAATTGGTACACCAAGTTACAAAAGGCTTGGAAAGACATTTTGCATATCACATGATAAAAGAAATGAAATTAGACAAGAACGCCAATCCTTAACAAGACCATTAATAGATACTCCATCAAAGTCCTTTGATAAGAATTGAATCCACAACCTTATCTTTTGCTTTAAATGATGAGTTTTTCTTAAGATGATAAAATGCATGTTTGTTGCAATGTTACCTCAAATGAGAATTGTATGCTATGTATGAAAGACATGCTGCTTGACTACTCGAGATTCAAACATAAGGACCAATAGGGATTCTGTTAACTCAGAATGGTGATTAGGATTTACGTGTAAAATTATTCCCTCATCAAGCCAAAGAACATTTGCCTGTCATCCCGACACTTCTTAGGGATTGCTGTTGGTAAATTTCACTTCAATTCTTCTGCCATTTAAGTACTCGAACTCAAAAAGAAAGGACCAGTAAAGAACTTGGGTTTCATTTAACTTAGACTGATGAAGATAAAACTTACCTTTTAAACTATAACCTCTTTGAGCCAGAGAACATATGTCAATCATCCTGACACTTGCTAGGGTATGCTGTTGGTCATAAATCTAAATATGGGATTTCTGTGATGGCCCTTTTAAATATCTTTTTTTTCCGTGCTCATGGATTCTAATATAGGGTGTCTTTGTAGCAGCCTTTCGAACTCTCTTGTTAACAGTGAATTAACCAACTCACCCAAAACCTTAAGGTGTTATGAGATACAGAAATTAATATACTTCAACACCCCCCTCAGGAGGAACACTTTTCTCTCCTGGGAACACTTGGGAAATTAGGTGCGAATCCACAACTCGTCCACACACGTGCAATACTACGTCCAGGAGAATCATTTTAGTTCCATACGGATTCAAACTCGTGACCTTCTTGGCTCTGATACCATGTTGAAATGAATTAACCAACTCTACCAGAACCTTTAGCTGTTAGGAGATACAGGAATTAACATACTTCAACATATCTTTCATTCAGAAATGTCTGCAGCCTTGGTGTGGTTTATAAATTTGATGAAGAGTATGTTGTACTTACGCTGTCATGATGCATATTCCAAAACTTTGATATCACCTCCATGTGTAGTGATAGGATCCCATTACTTAGATTTAGTAGTTATCTGTGGCTTTATACCTGAAATTGATCAATAGAGCAACATGCCTTGAAGTTGTTTTGTGGTATTGGTTCACAGAATTTGGCATGTGTGGCATTGGGCTTAGTGATAGAAATATAGACTTGGTCCTGCTGTGTTTTGATAGATGAGGTCCTTGATGGGCCCTATTCAGATAATATGTAGTTTATGCATCTCCTTTCCAAGGCAATAAGGAACAACCTATCTTGTAATTAAAAATTAGTGGATGTAATATTATTAATTTCTAAGGCATTTTTTTGCAGGAAAACTTTTACACCATCCTTTTATCTGCTTTTTGAGTGATGCATCCTAGTAGAATTTCCCCTTTTACAAGTTTTACTGTCAAAGTTCTTTTGTGTAAGCAATTTTGACTGGCAATTTATGTTGCATAGTCACCACTGAAAACGACTGCACAGACTGTATCTCTAAATTTTATAAGAAAGTGGGTGTTTGTCAGAGGTAAAGCTACCTAGTTACAAGGGCATTGATCTCCCCAGTCGCCCACTAATGATAGAACTATTTAATGATTTAACATTTTACAGTTTTATTAGCATCTGTACAATTTTCAACTCAGTTTTTGCATCAAATAGATTACCAAGATTGATTTTTTATTTTTGCTTCAACTTGGCTGAGATTGAGGGAATGTGGTGCAATATCTCAGCTGAAATAGTTTCATACTCATGGACTACATCCACACAGGAAATTTGATTGATTGCCCCATACACGCACCATCCTCTCCCTTACCTTTTTGCCTCTTTTTTTCCTCAGCAGTTCCAGGATCTGTATATAAAAAATAAAAGAAAATCAACTTTCTCTCTCTCTCTCTCTCTCTCTCTCTATATATATATATATATATATATATATATATATATATATATATATATA
>JAOXJP010209191.1:0-40472 GCA_025762735.1 Platanus orientalis
CGGGTCCGATCCCGATCCCGATCCTGAGTTTTTTATTTATGATGTCGGGCGACATATAAGATATCTCGAGACATTTGATAACATGTCTGAAGTAACCTTTCGAACTTCCATTCACCAAAATTGAGAAGAAAACCGATCCTAGGTACTTCTCCATTTCTCCCTAAATTCCATTCTATAAACTAGAAACTACCCTTTAATGTGATCATAAACCTTTCCAAGTCCAACTTACACATGAAGTTGCTATTAAGACACCATCTAAAATTTGTCTCTCTGCCGTGAATTCCCCTTGTAATGGGGAAATGATGTCACCATAAGTGGTTTTAAGCTTTACGCCAACACTTTTGCAATGATCTTATTACACCACCCAACAAACTTATAAGGTGGAAATCTCTAAAATATTTGACCATTGTCTTGTTAGGAATTATAGTTATAAAAACAAATTATTTAAATTCTTCTCAAAAGTCTTTGACAAAAAAAAACTCCTCAACCACTTTCATGATATCATATTTCTTAAAAATGATAACATTTCTGAAAGAACAAAATGAGGACTTTATTGGGATCTGGAGATTTATCACCTTTCATATGTTTCACCACATTCCAAACATCCTCCTACTGAAAAGGCCTCCAGACAAGCTTTGACTTGAGTGAAAATACTACTAAAACTCAATTCATCTAGAGCTGGTCAAAGGGCATGACTTTCCTCATATAATTGCTTATAGAATCTAACAATCTCTCTTTTAATCCCCTCCTCATTATCCATCCATTGACCATCCACACTCAGGCCTTGAATGGTATTCATTTTTTTCTTTCAATAACCGACTTATGAAAGAACTTAACCTTGAATCATCTTACCTTCATCATTTTTTTATTTTTGAAAGAGAAAATGAATATATTGATAAAAAGAGGAAACAGACAAACAAAAACAACAACAAAGCAAAACTACAGGCTCACCAGTGAACCAAAGCAAAAAAGAAAACACAAGCAAAAAAGGGAAAACAAAAACACCACACCCAAACCCAAACCTGGCCTACCCTACAAAATCATACACCAAAAGTTGTCCAAGACCAAATCTTCAAAATCTAGCAAGATAGAGATCTAATCCAAAAGGAACCTATAAATACGAAGGTAGATAAGTTGTCCTAGACCGAATCTTCAAAATCTAGCAAGATAGAGATCTAATCCAAAAGGAACCTATAAATACGAAGGTAGATCCTATCTGCACTTGCAAAACAACCATCAAAAGTCTAATTGTTCCTCTCCTCCATATGCCCCAACTTCCCCCAAAATCATGATCAAAGTTCTCCGCAATGGACCCCTCCATATTGGATGCAAGCCGATACATAGTCCCAAAAACCTCCTTCAAAGGTAGGTCACCAATCCAAACATCCTCCCAAAACTAATCTCAGAACCAGACCCCATCTTAAATCTTGTTCTTCCAAAAATCCTCCTTACCTTTGAGAATGGCCCTCCATAACCCACACCCATGACCCCCACAAGGCATCCTAGGGCTCCACTCCGAATTACACCCATATTTCGCAAGAATCACTTGTTTCCATAAGCTATCCCTGTCTACCCCAAATCTCCAAAGCTATTTACCCAAAAGAGCCCTATTCTGAGACCAAATTCTCCTAATACCCAACCCACCCTTAACAACAGTCCTACACACCTTGCTCCACTCCACCAAATGATACCTATGGTGCTCCCAAGAGTAATTCCAAAAAAAATTGCAGAATCTCATCTCAATCCACTCCGCAACAGAAGTTAGCACCACAAACAAGGTCAAAACATAATTTGGAATAGAGGAAAGAGAACTCCTGATCAAGGTTAGCCTGCCACCTTTAGACAAAATAGAAGCTTTCCAATAATCCAATCTCCTTTCAATCTTCTCAACCACTAGATTCTAAACCCTTTTGGGTTTAAACATTGCCCCAAGAGGCAACCCTAAATAAGAGGAAGGAAGAACCCCAATGTTACACCCCAAATGCCAAGCAACATTGTTAAAATCCATCACATCCCTAACTTGGAATACTTCACATTTAGCCAAGTTAACGTTAAGCCTCGAGACCGCCTAAAAACATCTCGGAAATCAGAATGCAATGCAAGTAACCACCTTGACTAATACTCGCCCCACAAAAAAATCATAGTATCATCGGCAAATTGCAAATGAGATACAGACGTCTCCCCATTCCCCACCTTAAAACTAGAAATAAAACCCGAATCAGCTTTTCTAATCATCTTACACATGATCTCAGACACCATTAAAAACAAATAGGGCGACAGAAGATCCTCTTGCCTTAACTAATGCAGTACGGGGCTGCTGGAAGAATCTGGCAGCAATAGAGGTGTTGATGAGATAAGCCTTAAAGATGGAGATAGATTCTTAGATGTAACCAAGTGGATGTATGGTAGGTTCAAGTCTGGACAACAAGCTTTAATGGACGATAAAACAAGAAAATAAAGAAGAAAGTAAAAGAAAATGTAGCTTGAGTGAGGAATCACCAACTCACTGTTTATTTGGAAATCACCAACCAAAGCCCCAAGAATATCTAAGACTTGGAAGAGGTAGACACCAACAAGAGAGCACAAACTTTGTATTCAACTTCATTGTTTCATTCTCATAAATTTGGGCCTATAAATAGGCATACATTCACTCAAATAAAACAAACTAAAATAAAAAGTCAAAAAGACTATGGTAAGCTATGGAAGCTATGATGGAGGAAAGTCAGAAGGCTATGGTGGGCTATAGAACTATGGTGGGCTATGATAGAGGAAAGTCAAAAAGCTATGGTGGGCTATGATGGAGGAGAGTCAAAAGACTATGGAGAGCTATGGAGGCTATGGTGGGCTAATGTGGACTATTAAAGCCTTAATATAAATAAAGCTTAAATAAGACTGAATGATTAAATCCAGCATCTCCATGTCCTCTCGGGTGGCCCCCACTTGGGCTGGCCTGTGGGCCCCACTTGGGAGTGGTCTGTGGACCCTACTTAGCTCCATTGTCCGCATCATTAACCCTCTAGAACTCCCAAAAAATCTGGAATGCAAGCCATTAACCAAAATCAAGAAAGACACCGAACGAAACAAGAGCTCATCCAAAATGTGGGTGTCGTATCACAAACCTAGGTTCAAAACCCGTCTTCACCTAGTAATAAATTAACCACTAATGTTTACCCATCAAAAATAAACAAGAGCTCATCCAACTTCTCCATTTTTCCTGAAACTGAAGCAATCCAAAATGTAATCCAAAAAATCCCAATTAACACGATCATAGGCCTTTTCGATATCCAACTTGCATAACATCCCATTACTTCCCAATCGTAATCTTTCAGCAATACACTCATTCGCTACCATAACCCCATCCAGAATTTGACGACCCACAATAAACATTGTTTGGGGTTGAGAAATGATGTCCCCAATCATCTTCTTCAATCTCACTGTTAAAGTCTTTGAAATAATTTTATACACGCTGTTAAGAATGCTAATCAGCCGAAAGTCTCTCAAATCCATTATTCATGAATATTAGCTGACTCAAATTGATACCATTAATGCCACAATGTCAACCACTAGCCAGTTCCTTGGCATTGGCTGCAGTTGTTCATCAAGAAACCAGTCCAACTCAATTTCAAAATAACAGTATTGATGCATACTTTATCCTATTCTGTAAGTATGTTTACATTGATAGAAGAAGCCTGAGCTAGTAGCCATCATCGAAAGATGTCATCACTGGTAGCCATCACCAATTTTAAGCACCGAAAATATCGGATTGAAGTGCTTAGTCTTCTGATTCTTGTTAAAAATAAGGATTTTTTTTGGAGTGGAAGCAAAATCTTTTGAGGTTGAGAAGGTCAAGATTAGAAGAGGAAAACGTGTTCAGGATACTAAGATTAAATAAGAAGAGGTAAGTTCGGTTATCCTTAGGGTCAACTCTATTTAGTGGCTTGTCGAATGCTTGGTTGAGGCCATTTCCCAATCCAGTGAGCTGCCGGTCTTTAGCTCTAAAAATGATGATAACTGTATCATCCTGTTTGAAAACAAGTCAAATGAGAGGAGTCATTAAAACTGTATTTCAGAAAACGATACGATGGGGCAAGGACGGTTTATCAAACCTTAAGGCAACAAAGGTATGGAATAAAAAACTGTTCTTTCATCCTGGAATCAAGATTCAGGTGTGAGAGGTGGGAAGTTATAGGCCACAAGAATTTCCATCGTTATATCCCTCATCCAAGAAAAAAATTGCAGGGTACCAGAAAAAATCACTTTAAAAGACGATATCAGGCAGCGATAAGGATATCTTACCCTAGCAATAGTCTATTCAGTGGGTAACTAAAATCAGTAGTTCGTGAGAAATTTTCTGAATCCGTAAGTTGGGAGGAACGTGAAGTAGGAATCAGGTGATTCCTGGGAGGGAGATTCTCTTAGCAGGTGATCGCATTCTCAGAAAATAGAGCTATGCTCTTACCTGCTTCAAGTGAGAAGTTTTAGAAGTGCTGTTTGGTAGGGTCGTCATGCTTTGACTCAGACTGGGTTACTTTTCATGTTGGTGGCTGGTGGCCAATGCACTTGGGGAAGAACAGATGGCCCAGCAGCGACAGATCAGGGTGAGGGGGTCTTCGGTCTCATCTTTGGATCATTGAAATGCTCAAGGTGATTCAAGACGAATGTAGTGGCTTTGTTCGGCTGCATCCAAAGACAGTGAGCCTGGAGGATTTATGGGATGCTCACCTGCAAATCATAGAACGTATTGAAGGTATCCCCAGAATGCTTCAAGTCTTCAACCGTGGCTATTATTTTAGAATAGAAATTTGGCTGGTAGATGAATTAGAAAGCCTGTAACTGAAATCTCTACCTAATCGTTTTCCAGTGGAGGTGTTGTGTTGGATCAGGTCCGAAGACTGGCAGGAATTGATCCCAGGAACTCAAGAGGGTTTGGGGATCATGCACAGTTGGAGGATGTGGCATCCAAAGTGGAAGCCTTGTAGCAGTACAGAGTCGTTTAGATCTGTGGGAAGATCCCCATCTGATCATTTGTCTGTCACCCTTGAAAACAAGATGGAGGTCAGTATCGGGAGAAGAAAGAAAGATTAAAATTCAAATTTAAAACCAAAAAGGAGACGATGGCCAACTGGGAAGCATTGTAGATGGGAAGGTTGCTTCGTTGGGGAAGGCCTCTCATAGGACATTTCAGTACTTTGGTAAAGGCCAAGATCGTGATATAGAAAAGTGGAATGTAAATGAAGTAGGGCCACAGAATAAAGCCAGTCCATATCAGATATTAGTAAGGGGTGAAAGTTCAACCCACAAACGTTATGGCTGGGTCCAAATATGAGATAAGGGAGTGTTCCAGCAAAGGTCCCTATAACCCGTTTGACTATCTTCCTCATTTCTTCAAGGATGAAATTCTAGAAGATGATGTTTTGGAAATTGTAAGGGAGGAAGCATCCCAATCTTTTGCTCATATACAACTAGACAATGATCTCCACGGTTCGGAAAGGTATAGCAAACCTCTTCAGGCCTTGGCGAGGGGAAAGTTCTTCCAAGATCCTGTAATCTCCAACGAAAGATATTCTCCTCCTGCAAAATGCTCAGATGTCCTTCCGGAGATTCAGGTTGGGGTGACAGGGCAATTTCAGTTCAAGAAAATTGTGGGAATGCTTAGTAGCAATAAGGGATGAAAAGGTGAGGTAGGTTCGGGTGGGATCATCTGTGGTCCTTAGAATCAGTGCATCAGAGCTCAAGTGGTACTGCAAACCCCTTCCGGGGAAGTTTTGGGATGGTGTCGAGGATTCCAACAATGAGGAAGATCATACAGGACCAGTTCGCAATGAATCTTCCGCCAGAGAGACAAATGATGATTCAACAAATGAAAATCTTGGAAAATGGGAGTGTATTGGCCTTGGGCTCTTGAATTTCCCTGTCCTCATGTTCCAAATCACCGATGTCCAAGGTGGAATCAATTGTCGTAGTTAAAATCTCATATCTATTCCGCAAGCCAATGCCAACGGGTGTGCGGCAATCTGCTCTCGGAAGGGGGTTCTTGACCCATGTGTGTGGTAAGGAAGGCATTCCACATGGAGGTTTTGTTTTCAATATGCATTCATATATCCTCGATTTTGGCCTTTTCAAATGGAAACCCTCAGGTATGCTTTTGAACCAGCCTCTTCCCAATCCAAAATCTATGGTGCCTATTGTCTACAGCTTGCAAGATGAGTCGACAGAATGTGCATATAAAAGACAAAATCCAAAGTAAGTTTAGGAATGATTTAGATCTATTATAAGAAGCTGCAAAAGGGGGAAAACTTAAAAAGAAATGATCTCAGATTGGGTGCATGGCAAGATGGAGGTGTTTAGTAGTCTCTTAGGTGTGTCCTTTCAAGGTTGTGAGTTGGAGGTGTAGGCTTTATTCAGGGAAATAAAACATAGAAACAGAAAGGGGGGAAAAGGGTAGAAGTAGAAGAGAATAAGAGGTGGTGCAAAGCACTAAAAAAACTAGAGTGGTATAAAGTACGACAGGAAATTAGGTGGGTAAGAAGGAACTAGGAAGTGTGAGAAGAGGAAGTGGGTCCCATAATCTTGATTGATGAATTTGTCCATTATCTCTTGGAATATTTGAGGCATGGGGAACCAAGATAAAAGAAACTAGCCCAACAGGTTAGAAAATTCAAGCCGGATTGTGCCTTCAAGAAACAAAAATTGAAGTCTTGGAAAATAGTTGGGTGAAGGAAATATGGGGTTCTAGTTCAGGTCCAGAACCATGAGAAGGGAGCTTACGCTATTGATCATGTGCTAGGGAAGGGAGGAGGCCAAGTGGAGTTTTTTTCATTTGTTTAGCGAGAGCTGGACAACATGAAAACAAGAAGGGATTTGCCTTGGTGTAAACGGAGGTTATTTTAATGTGATTAGATTTGGCTATGAGAAGAAGGTATATGGAAAAAGATCCATAGTGATGGAGCATTTCGAGGACTTTAGCAGGAGATGAAACTACATTGATGGTCCACTTAAAGAGCAAAGCACACGTGACCAAGCTTTCAGACTCAACCTTCTCTCAATAGATTAGACATATTCTTGTTTTGTAATGCATGGGAAGAGCTGTATCCGAGCATGAGTCAGTAAGCTTTGCCAAGACATACCTCAGACTAAACCATCATTTTGGAAGTCATGCCTATTGATTGGGGGGCGCATGGGGAGGGGGGGTTCTTGTCCTTTTAAATTCGAAGAAATGTGGTTCCAGGAACTTGAATTATTTGATTTTGTTGGGCAAGCTTGACTAGAGTTCACTTTTCAAAGGTTCACCTAGTTGGATTTTCTTCCTGATGCTCAAGGCCCTAAAAGGGCATCTTAAGGCATAGCATAAAATTTCTTTTGGTGCTTTAAAAGAAAAGAATGAGCAGTGCTCAGTAGAATTAAAGAGATTGATTTGAAGAAAGAAGGGAACAGTTTGAATGTAGAGGATAGAAAATTGAGAGAGAAGACAGGAAAAAAAAAAGTTCCAAGCACTAGCCTTGAAGGAAGAAATCTATTGGAGGGGTAATAAGCAACGAGATCCTCTCTCCCCTTCTCTTTCATCATGATTACAAATGCACTGATCTGAACAATTAGGAAATCAGAGAATACCTTTCTTAAGGGTTTTGAATCCAGTTTTGGGGTCCTTGTATCTCGCATTTACAATTTGCAGCAGATACCATTCTGTGATGCCTAGTATAGCCATATCAGTTTCCTTATATGCATCTTGGATTTTTTTTTTTTTATTTTTATTTTTTTTTTGAGAGCATATTTGGATTGTTTTGAAGTAGCCTCGGAGGTAAAAGTCAATATAACCAAACGCAAAATGTTTGGGGTGGCAAATCCTCAAAGCTTAAACTTGGCAGAGGTGCTAGGGTGTAGGATTGGTAAGTTTTTGTCTTCATATCTAGGGCTTCCCGCAGGTACTAAGTTTAATGATAAGGAACTGTAAGAACCCGTAGTTGAAAGAAAGAAGGAAACTGGATTCTTGGAAAACCACTCTCCTTTTAGAAAGTGGTAGTTTTACTGATGCAGCACACCAAAGGGATAGATACCAAAAATTGTTGTAGAATAATCTCCAAGTCCTCAAATAAGTATACAATTAAAGTGCAGAAAGCAAGTAGAATCAAGAATTGGTATTTTAATCACAAGTAACCATGAAATAAGAGAAAACAAAAAAGGAGAAAATAGCCTAAAAGGGTATTCCTATAATTTTGAACTGAAAATCCTAAAATTACCTAAATACCCTCTGACACGACCAAAAATTCTAAAAAAATTAGGGTAGTTTCCAATGTGTTCAAGGGTTTTGTAGTTAAAATTTCATGAAATTCCGATCAGTTTTGATAGGTAAAATTAAAGAATTTTAGAAAAGTTAAAGCTTTGTCAATAGAGGTTCAAGAAGAAGAATAAAATGTGAAAAATAGAAGAAGAATAATAAAGGAAAACTAAGAGGGAATGAAAGAATAAATACCTATGAGAAATCATCAACTCACACTACCTTGGACATGACCATCCTTGATATCAAGCTTCGCATCAAGAACCTTGAAGAAGAAGATAAAAAATGATACCTTATGAGGAAATCACCAACCTCATATCACTTGGAAATCAACAACCAATGTCTCAAATATTGACACCATAGCTTGGAGAAGAGATAATTATTCTCACTTGTAAAAAGAAAACAATGACTATTTTTCAATCAATTTTATTGTAAAATTATGGGGAGGGGTGCCTTTAAATTGGCTTACAACCTTAAATAATAAGAAACTTGTTAAAATTAGAAACTTGCTAAAAATCCTAAACTTGCTAACCAAGTTTTCTAAAACATAAAACTTTCTAAAAACTCACTTCCTAAAAAACAACTAAAACTTAAGATTATATAAAATAAAATAACACTATTCCCGTTTTTACTGACACCCCCTTGATAATTTGGTCATAACTTTCCCAGATCACATCGGATTTGCGCAATCTTGGTCTTGTTAGAAAGGTAACTGAATAACCTATCTAATGACACCAAAATCAAGCCCAAATAAAAAGTTTTAACTTTTGAAAAAGTGGGATAAACATCAAAAACGGGGATTACTCTAAAAAATAAATAATCAAAATCTTGGCACTATTAGCCTTATTACATGGACACATAAAATAAATGTTACCCCACCCATAAGATCCTTACTAAACCCACATAACATTGTATGTTCCATAAATCGCTCCATGCGTGGATTCCACCAAGGCCAAGTGTGGGCCGCACCTTATTCTAATGTCTGCATCATTTACCCTTGTAAACAGCTCACTGGCTTATGTCCCCAATTATTTCCTCTCCCTATACCCAATCCCCCATCCCATTGCTTGTAAGCTTGAACAAAGTTTTTTTGTTTCTTTTTTTTGATGAAATAAAACTTTATTAACAAAAAAGGAGAGATGAGGGACAAGAAAGGGGATGAGAAATCCCCAAAAAACAAATGGAAATGGGTCGAACCCCAAAAAACCAAGGGTTTGCCCAAGACCTCTCAGAACATAACAACCCCAATAATGATATCCCAATCCCAAACTAGAGCCCCATTTGAAAGGCCATCATAGCCTTTACAACATCTGACCCAAAACATAATCAACTAGTTTACCCTCCTATAAACCTACCAAGTCGGCTTTGTATAGCCCCCAAAAACCAGGTTGTTCCTCTCCCTCTAAATCACCCAACACACCGCAATCGAAACCAACCTTCAAACACACTTTCCAAAGCAACTCAGCGTAGAGTTGCTCCATCCATAAAGCAAACCCATAAGATCCATGGGAGCAATGAACATTGCACCAAGAAATCCCTCACAACACCACACCATATCTCCTAAGAAAAGAGGCAATGGATGAGAAGATAAAAGGCCAATTCCACCTCGTGGTAGCATAGAAGGCATATACTCAGCAAAGAGTGTCCTTTCTTCCAAAGCAAATCCATAGTCAATATCTTATCCAACGCAGCAGTCCGCATGAAAAATTGGACCTTTAGCAGGACCTCATTACACTGAATTGCTCCCCAAGGACCCGATTCCCCTCTCGCATTATGCACATACCTATAGCATGATTTCACTCAAAAACTGGCCCTCCAAATCCAACAATCCTCCTAACCCAATTTGATGTGTGACTCCTAGATCTGAGCTAGAAACTGGGTCACCCTTGATACCTCTCAGTCAAACAAGTCCCTTATCAGGGCCGGAGACCACACTATCTCACCATCATGAGTAGAAAAGTTAGACACCACCATCGTTGTAGGATCCATAGTCATAGCAAACACCTATGGGAATTCTTGTATGAGAGATCTCTCCCCGCACCATATATCCTCCGAAAATCTAACTCGCCTACCATCCCCCACTTCAAACGCCACTCCCTTCTTAAACAAATGATAAAATTGTACAATGCTTCTCCAAAGGCTATGGCCAAATGGTCCCCTATTAACCATAGGATTCCACCCAATTATCATGCCAAACTTTGCGGCTACCACTTGTCTCTACCGGCTTCCCTCCTTCTAACCAAACCTCTAGAGCCATTTGCACTGCAACGCCTTATTCATAGACTAAAGGCTACGTAGCCATGCCCCCTATCTCCTTCCCATGAGACTAAATGCATGCCCCCATTATCTCTCCCCCTCTCCATAAAAAATCTTTGTGAATCCTCTCCAAGGAATTACGAACGAACCCCGGCATAACAAAAAGGGAAAGGTAGTGGATAGGCATGCTAGCCAATGTTGCCTTTATAAGCACCATTCTTCCCCCTTTCAACAAATAGTAAGCCTTTCAATCATTTAGATGTTTTCTCATCCTGTCAATCACCAGGTTCCACACCTCCTTTTATTTGTACGTTGAACCAAGAGGTAACCCCAAATAGGTCATTGGAAGAGAACCTTGCCTGCACTCCAAATCTACCAAAAGTTAGTCAAGATTTGGTACTTCAACCACCACAATCAAAAAGCTCTTCCCTAGATTTAGACGCAAACCTGATACTACCTCAAAACATCTGAACACACACCTAAGCATCCTTATTTGCCTTTGGGAATTATTGCAAAACATGATAGTATCATCCGTAAACTATAGATGAGATACAACCACCTCCACCTACCCCAATGAAAAACCTTCAAACATACCCACCTCTGCAGCCTTCCCAATCAAGCCCCCCAACACTCCAACCACCAGTACGAAGAGGAAAGGGGATAAGGGGTCCCCCTAACAAAGACCCCTACGACAACCAAAGTGACCCTTAGGAACCCCACTAATCAACACCAGAAAATTTCATTCGGTGGATTAGAATAAAGTATGTAGGCCAAGAGAGGAAGGGGGCCTTGGTTTGATAAGGTTGAAACTTCATAACCTAACTATTCTTGGAAAATAGTTGTGGAGATTTGAATTAGAAAAGGATAGCCTATAGATGAAAGTGATTATCAATAAGCATGTGATGACTTCAGAAATCGGAATAGGAGCCTACAAAGATGAGGGTGAGTCATCAGATGGATCTCTGAAAGCTATAGTTAAAAGGGTTTTTTTTTATTTCAAAAGATTCATTAAATCTGAGTTGGCTTCAAAAAATAGTATAAAATTTTGGACAGATTTGTGTAGTCTTTCCCCCCTAAAAGATAAATTTAGTGATGTATGCTTTGGCGCCAAATAAACAAGGAGTCATTGCGGATCACTTCAATCATGTCACGAGAAGAGGGGTCTAGGATCTTAGGTTTAGAAGTAATCTCAACGATTGAAAGATAGATGTGTGGTCCTTCCCCCCTCAAAGATAAATTTAGTGGGATATATGCTTTAGCGCCTAACAAATAAGGAGTCATTGCGGATCACTTCAACCGTGTCCAAAGAAGAGGGGTTTGGTATCTTACTACCTTAGGCTTAGAAGAAATCTTAATGATTGGAAGATTGAAGAGACTTCTGATTTAAATCTTTTGAATAGGGTGAGGCCAAATCAGGGGGAGGAGGATGGTGAACTTGGACTGTTGCAGTTAAGAGAACATTCTTGGGCAAATCTTTCTACGCAACTCTAATAAGGTTGGACGGTCAACAAATTCTGATTTTTATTTTACATATATCTGCATGATATCCTTTATTATACATCTTGATTCTGGTTTTCTTACTATTTGATTTAGAAATTCAGTTTAGATCCTCATAACCCAACTTTTCTGAAATCTCAACCAATTCCCTAATTCTCTATTGCAGTTTATCTCAGTCTCACTCTACATCAATATATACACCACAACTGCTATTATCCTAGCTGATTTATTTATTAAAAACAAAAACCGGTCTACAATATTCTATTAAGTATTCAATTCCATTTGTCAATTCTACAATTATATTCCTTACATTATTAAAACATCATTTTTTATAACTATTGCCGATATTTCTCTCTTCACTTGATAGTTCGTGCATAAATTGGTTCATTACTTTATTCAGTATCAGGAAAGGAGGTGATAGCATTCAAAGATTTATATAAATGAAATTAAATCCAAAGACAGTGAGGCGCTGGGTGAAGCTCAATTCAGTGAGATGCGGAACTCATACACTGAAGCATCATTCTATCTCCTAACATTTTTCAAAGACACATCATATGAAGTGGTAATAGGAGTGACCTGAGAGATGTAGGCCGCCGATTAATATTATTTGCTGCCATACCAGATGTGGACGAAAAATAACTTGGAAAAGCATTTGCCCCATTTTCTTTCTTGTATGCAGGTTTAGCACGTAAAACTCCAGAATCTGACAGAAGGTAGACTGGCAAGTAAGAATACATACAACCAAGATTTTACCTAAATTCTACATTGCAAGTTGACATGCACATACCACTAAAACTGAGCTGGGAAGGGCCACCACGTCCAGTATCACGGTCTGTGCCACCCCTACCTCCACGATTTGAAGTACTACTGGCACCCCGAGGCCTCAAATCAGTTGTCTCTTTGATCTGAGGCAATGAGAGGAATGATGAAGAATAATAACTTGGATAAAGCATCTTAGCTAGCATCAGAATTACTTGAACCCAAAGTTAATGAAATTAAATTGTTAGAAATCTCTATCTCACATTTTCCATGGGAAATGAATGAGGTGGGGGATGCCTTAGCAAAAAGGGGAGCTTTATTGTCCGATATTTTCAAAGGTTCCTCAATGCCTAGTGAGGTGTAATGCCTGAGATCCTTGTTGTATCTTTATTTTGTTGTTTCTCATTCCTTTTTTCCATAATAATATTCGTTAAGCAAGCTTTTTATTAGTAACTAAAAATTAAAGAAAAAAAAGAAGCATATGGAGGGAGCACATTCATTTTAATGTAGCCAAAAATAAAATTTTTAAGAAACCAGAAAGTAGGAACCAATGTCTTTTCTTTTCTTTACTTTCCTTCATTTTTATTTTTGCTTTGATATAGAAAACAATAGTGTTTAAATGTGCATTTTCTTAAACAATGAAAGATTCAAGAGAGATATAATAAATCAGATGGATGTCAACTAATATATTATACAAATTATGGAAGTCCAATAATTTCCACGTGCACAAACCTCTTTTTTCTTTTCTCGTTTGCTCTTCACCTCATGAAAAGGATCTACACAGAAGAAAAAACATTAAATTAGAAAGGATTTGATGGGTAAAAAGCAAAGTATGAAAGCAGTGACAATGTTTAAACTTCAGGAATCCTGCTCCATAAATTCAAACCCCATAAAAATTTTACGAATTACTGTTAAATACCATTTAAGAGTAGCAAAAGTATTACTGATACAAGGTAGTGAAATGAACATGGTATAAAAAATTTTAAAAAAATTTTAAAACGGCAGTTGAAATAAATTGAGGCCGGATTAAAAGATTCTTTTTGTTCTACCAAAGACCAGCATTCATGAAGACGCAGTACTCATTGTGAGCACGTCTGGTAGAAAAAGAAGTTAAATTGCTGGGTTTCTGTGTGCGTGCCAGGGGGGAAAGATAGAAAAGGAAAGAGATGAAGAGAGAGATGGCCAGAAATTTTATCAAACAAGCTTACATATAGATTTCTATGTATATTGCCTCTCAACATCCTATCTTAATAAAAATCAAATAACAATACAGTTTATTACAAAAACAAAAGCCCATTTTGCACACACAAACATACAGTTCAACATAAAGCAAATAAGGTTTTTTTTCTAGAATAAAATTCCCATCTTTCAATACAAATACGCAATTTTTTTTTAATAACTAAAAGGTAACTCAATATAGGAACGAGGGTATTTCCTTTTACACCAAAGAATAAAAACCCATGAACAAAAACTACCGCCGAAGACCACCCAAGAAGAAGCCACGCAACAAACAGCAGAATATGAATAAAAACCCTAACTTTTCATGTCAGGGGAACTGTAGCAATAATTTGTGGAAAAAGAAAAAATATTTCTTCAACTAATATCAGAGACACAAAATCAATGAACAATAATTATAAATTTATGAACAAAGAAACAAATGGAAAAAATAAAGAAGGACATCGAGAATGAAAAACAACAGAGTTTGCACGAAACCTTGGGCGAGAAGCCGATTAACAGTATCATTAGGGTCCATGTTACATTCTTTAAGCATAGCGTAGATCTCATGATCAGGATAGTTGACAATCTCCTTCAAGCTCTGAACCACCTTCCTCGACGCCGCCGGGATCGATGGAACCCCACTGTTCCCCTTCCCATTGCCGCCGCTGCTCATACTCTCTCTATCTATACCTCCCTGACTCTCTGCAACTCTCAGAAACTCGGATCGAACAAAACCCTAGTCGTTTTCTTCCTTACTACTCCTTCCGTTCTGCGAAAGACTTAGCTGCTACAAGAAGATACCTCGTCTCAGCCCTCGTATTCGCAGCAAAAATCTCTCTCCCCCTCACGCCTCGAGAAGTGGAAAAAGGTTTGTGAGATTAACTCTGTGAATGGAAGGTTACAAAAGATGTGATGTCAACACGTTCTTACAACGAGTGTATCAGTTGTCACTACATTCTAACAATAGGTATAATATATAGATAAATGTCAGCAATTGAATAAGGGAGTGCTTGGTTTGGTGTGAATAGGAAACCCTAGAGTGGAGTGGAACTTGTAGGGAGTGGAAGTGTTCAATGGTGATGCACCCTCTTAACTTAAATGGCACGGTTGTTGTGGATGGTCAAGAAAGCATAAGGGGGCCATCCAACTTTAGGGTTTTTATAATTTATTTTAGGAGGAATTTGTTACGGTTGGTGCAGCATATATAGCTCTGATGTCTCATGTATCGGTTCACATCAACTACAATCCAACATAGTAAAAAAAAAGAATACCAAAGAACCTAACATGTACATAAAATTAGAAACACATCAGTTTTATGTAGTTCGGCAAGATTACATTAGTCCCTGTTAAGACATATCTAAGCTCTACTACATTAGAAAACAAGAAGGAATTAGCTTCAAGACCCTGAGAATTTTCCACTTCCTTCCTGTAACCCTTTTACACTATTTCCTCAAAACGGTAGCCCCACAGATTATGATGTTCTACATATACACAATTATATTCAACTATTAATAAACATAGGAGTTTTCATTACCTTGGGTTGCATCTTTTATTGGACCAGTTAAAGAAGAGATGTCACCAATTTTTGATCTAGAATGTAGGAGTAAAATTCTCAAGCTGGAAAGCAAAATTATTATCTCATACAGAGAGGACAATTTTAATACAAACAATATTGGTTGTTATCCTAGTGTACTTCATTTCAACATACTTTGTTCTCAAGGAGATATATAGGCAAATAAATTCAGTATGAAGAGACTTGTAATGGGAGTTTAAGGAATGAGGAATCCACTTATACTTAAAAGTCTTGAGATATTTTCAAAATGATAAAATGCAAAGAGGATTGGGTTTTAGAGATATGGAGTTGGTCAACAAATCCCTTGTTTCTAAGCTTGGTTAACATTTTCTAGAAGACCCAAATGCAACCTATATCAAAATTCTAAAAGCAAAATATTTAAGGACCAAAGGTTCTGGATGGCAAAGTATCCAAAGACGGCATCTAGAACATGGTCAGACATCATGAAGTGCAGGATAATTCTAAAACAAGGAACTTGTTGGTTGATATGGAGTGATTTAAACATAAATGTTTGGCATGACCCATGGATTCCAAACTCCAAACTATTCATCGATATGGCTGGCATGGAATTGGATGGTTGATTAAGTTTCGGATCTAATAAATGTATCTTCTCATACCTGGAAGACTAAGCATATCAAGAATCACCTAACAATATCAGATTCATTTGTCTACGGGTGACCCCTCTGAAAATGACAAGCTAATATGGACAAAAACACCTTCACATAAATTCTCAGCTAAGTCAGTTTATAAAATATTTTTTGATTCTGCAGGGTTCTTCTTTAGCTATGGATGTAGAAGGGAAAAAATTATGGCTGGAATTATTGAAGGAGAAATGCATGCCACCAAGCGTTCATTTATTTATTTGGAAATGCATCAATGGAGCTTTACCAATAAAGAACACTATAGCAAAGTTTACACCTGATTGTGATCCAATTTGTCCTTTTTGTGACTTTGAGAATGAAACAATTGATCATTTATTTTTTTTGGTTGTGAATTGGCCAAGGTGGTGTGATTTTGGTCTCCGTTAGGACTTAGACTAAAAGTATAGTTGCAAAAAAAATCAATAATGGATAAAGGAATGGTTGTCTTCTCCTCCGGCTTGTTGGATTTTTCATAAAGAAGTAATAATATTATGATGTATTTGGAAGGTGTACAATAAAATAATTTTTGAACAGAAATCATTCTCAACTGAACCTATCTTAGCCAATGCCATCTAGATGTCTAGAGAATATAATCCAGATCAAGAGACTTCAAAACTTTTTCCTCAAGTGAGAACTATGGATTTGGGCATCTCTCATCCTTCCCATTGGATACCACCTCCTTCTGATACATCAAGAATCACAATGCTACAATAGTTATAGTCAGAGATCATTCAAGTTCTTTCATTCAGGGAGACTCAAAAGAACTCCAACAATGCAGCCCTGAAGAGGCAAAGGCAATGGCTTTTTACTTATGTTTACTATTGGTGAAGGAATTTTCAAATATCCTTATGCTTTTGGAAGGAGATAGAAGTTCGATTGTGAATGTGCTTACTAATTCAAATGCTCTAGTCCTGTGGAGGATCTGGAATATTATATCAAATTGCTACTGTATTGCTCTCCAATTCCCCCAAGTAACCGTTTCATATGTTCCTCGAGGATGCAATAAAGCTGCCCATGTTATGGCAGCTAAAGCATCCAAGGAACATGTTTCACTAAGATGGAATGGTACACCTTTCCCTTGTAGAATTTCTTCCATTACAACAATGGATATATGTAATCATGAGGAAGTTATTGTTGAATGAATTGAGCTAACAGTTTTTACCCAAAAAAAAAAAGAGAGTTTTCATTTACCTTTACCTCTCCTCTCACATTTAAGGAAAGACAAACCAACATCTACTAAATCAAACTATAATAAAAGTCTACCCTCAACGATTGGATCAACTTCAAACCGACGAGTATAAAATAACACAACACACAACAATCTCCACCTTGGCTTGTCTTGCAACACACAACATACTAAACTGTGTCTTTAATGTCTTTTGGAGCATCATTGTTTAAACACCTAGGTAAATCCGATGCAACCAACTGAGAACACTCCACCTAAAATCAAGGCTAACAATGAGTTGATCTAGCTCAGCTTAGAGCTCAACTTGTTATGAGCCAAGTCTAAGCCTTGTTTAAAGCTCACTGACCTGAGCCTAAGCCTTACAATAAGCTTGTTTCCTAAATGGGCTTGAGTTGAGCTGTATATATATTGGGATAACAGGTCATTAGGTTATTGGGCCTGTTTTTAAAATAAAATAAATAAACACTTTTGGACTTTGGCAAGCTGAGCCATGCTTAAGAAGAGCTTGCCTTTATGAGCTTAAGCCGAGTGTTAGCTGTTGGAATTATGTGTCCTAATAAAGCATTTATAGGAAATATAATTATCTTTATTTGTTAATTTAATAAATAAGTAATATTTTATTCTAACATTACATGTATTTATTTCTATTATATGCGTAATTATTTGATCTCATGATATGAGATAGGTGATCCTCATGTAACATAATAGGATTTCAAACACATTGGAATGTGTAAAGAGATCTAATAATCTAATTCATGTAGATCTAAAATTTTACAACTGTGAATGATGCTAAACACATCACTTATGATGAAGTAAGGTAATCTCAACCACTGGAGTAAGACTCTAGGCTTGCATGTAGGTGCATTATATAAATACACTAGAGGGATCCATTATGAACACACTTGGTAAAACCTCATTGTTTGTATTTGTATTGTTCTAATTTATAGAATTGTCCTAAGACTTGAGGGTAATTTTGTGTGTTCTCTAAGTATTCTTGTCATGACCCAAATTTAGACCTCAATGTGGTCCAACATCTAGAGTGTGACCTTACATCTTACATGTCACTTGGCATTTTTTTAATCCTTTTTATTTGTGGTCACTAAAATATGCATCAAAATATAAACAACATGCCAACCATACAATCTCAATATGTAGCTGAAACTAAATCAATCCCTTATGCAGTGAAAATAAAGGCTCTCACATACAAATGTTCTAACTATTCATATCTCAAGTCACCAATCATCACCACAAGGAGTACAACCTTTCAATAACTGATCTTTAAAATATAATGTTTACAAACCATAAAGTATAAGTGTTAAAATTGAACCAATATCACTAACTAAGTCCAAATATCAAATGTAAAATCTATAGTCAATGCCAAAACAAAAGCAAAGAATGGCATTCACACACATGCCTCCCTCCTTCATTGGTTCATAGTGTAAAACCCATTCACCATATCTTCATATAAAAAACATTATGGAAGGGTAAGTCAATCGCTCATAAGCAGGTATACAAAATCTACAAGTGAAACAGACAGTTAAGCATGAGCTTTTACAATACCAAATAAGTAATAAGCCTTCATATACATTTCAAAACAAATTTCAACATTTGAACATGTACATTTGCATTCATCATCTATTATGCATTACAAAATCTACACTTTTCATTCTCATGGTTCATCTACATGGAAATATGCATTATTCTATCAATGTGTAACACTAATCAGTCATCTCATGACAATCTACATATTACCAACTTCCTACCAAACATTCATTATTCTTTGCATGGCATGGTGCATATATATAAGTCATTGCATGATATGCATCTACTAATTCAGTCAATGACAAAGAAGTTCAATTTTTTTCAGCATGAGCAGTTCATTATACTTTTTCATAAATAATTTTTGCAGTTCTTATCATGACTCTCTACATGTAAGATTCATTTCATAGTAAGCATGTAGAATTTCTATATGACTAACAATGTATCAAATTAGTTGCATGTTAGAGCATATAATATTCAACTTTTATGTCAAGCAAGTACAGAGTCCTTTTTATGTTTACCACATGCATTGGTTCTTTTATATTTAAACATTCACATTATCACTTATTTTTCATTATTCATAATCTCTTACTTCTTCATTATCACTTGTATTTTCAATTCGTCTTATCCACTTATCAATTACGATTTATTAGTTGTTCTTTGTTTTCGTTCACTAGTCACACATCCGAAGTCACTTATTTTTCACATTTACTTTTGTTCATTTATAAACACTTACATGTCAATTTTTTCATTCTTTACTTATCACTTATTATGGTTCACTTACCAAGTATTAAGTATCACTTGTCATTTATCAGTGTTCATTATTACTCTTTCAATATTCACTTAGGACTTGACAATGTTTACTTATCACTTTTCATCAATTATACCATTGCAATATATCCCTAATGGTGGGACCCATACACATTACCATTGAATCATCCCTAAAGAAAGGACCATCAAACATTATCATTGAATTATATCCCCAGTGGAAGGGACATCAAACAATACCATTGAATTATATCCCATAAAAGGACCATCAAACTTTATATTTTCTTACATAAATTATGAACTTTTTAATTATTTTGAAGTTTATGTGCTTTCAATTCTTTTCTTAACATTTTATTTTTCTTACATAGCTTATGAGATTTTCATTTCTACTTATTATCCTATTGTTTCCCCAATGGTGGATCCTTTAGCACATTGTACTATTTTCCCAATGACAAAGGCCATTACAAATATTTATTCCTTGGCACGTTGCATTATACTCCCAATGGCAAGGGCCTTCACAATCACTTATCCTTTGGCACATTGAATTCTATCCCTAATGGTAAAGGCCTTCACAATCACTTACCCTTTGGGACATTGAATTCTATGTCCAATGGCAAGGGCTGTCACAATCAGTTATATTTTGGCACATTGAATTCTATCCCCAATGGCAAGGGCCATTACAATCATTTATCCTTTAGCACATTGAATTATATCCCCAATGGCAAGGGCCATCACAATCACTTATCCTTTAGCACATTGAATTCTATCCCCAATGGCAAGGCCTTCGGCATATTACATTGTATCCCCAATAACAAGGGCCTTTGGGATATTGTATAGTATCATCAATAACAAGGGTCTTCCCAATCACGTATCCTTTGACATATTGAATTATATCCCCAATGGCAAGGGCCCTTCAGCATATTGCATTGTATCCCCAATGGCAAGGGCCCTTCGGCATAGTGCATTGTATCCCCAATAGTAAGGGCCTTTGACATGTTGTATTGTGTCCCCAATAGCAAGGGCCTTAGTTATATTGTATTGTATCCCCAATAGCAAGGGTCTTCGGTATATTGTATTGCATCCCCAATAGCAAGTGTCTTCCCAATGACTTATCCTTTGTGTCTCAATCATCTTCTTTCCATCTATCGTTGGCCATCGTTTAACTCCAAATGGTGGGATCTTACATTATCTTAACACTTATTAATATTCTTATTTATCTTCTCTCACCATTCTTTTTCATCATCTATTTCATTTATGGTTTATCCATGACCAACATTTAACTCCCAATAGTGGGATCTTACTTTATCTTATCATTACACGGTGCATTCTTTAACATGATACAAGAGACATGTATTGTTATGTAATATATACACTAACATGATGAAAGAGACATATTTCATTGAGAATGCACCATTAATATAATCGAAGAGACATCCATTTTCATGCAACACACTATTTAGAATGATATTAAGCATGGGTACGGCTAAAAATGACTTTAAACATATTTTAGAAAAGACCATCATAGTATTTAGGACCTAATAGAATGAATTAGAAAGAGGGAAAAACAAAGATGAGTCATTAACTTATCAAGTTCTATAGTTATCCAAAATGGTTAATTGGGATAATTTTATGGATAACCCTGTATCAATCCTAAAAGAATTAGTGTTAACCATACATCATTAGAAAGCTCTGGGAATCTGCTTTCCAATGCATTAAATGGTACACAATTTGGCATTTTCTAGAGAAATATATATTCATTTTTTTTTTTTTTGCATAAGGTTTGTGCTTGAAGAATTTAGAAAATAACAGTTGTAACTGATCACCAGATCCCCCAACCGATCGCAGGTGTGATTGATCACAAATCCCCTGACCAATTATGAGTCCTGACCAATCACAAACACATGGGTAACAACACATGGTTTTTGCTCAGAGTGGTGTTTGCAAAACCTGTGACTGATCACAAAAATCCTTAACCGATCAAAGTGTGATCAATCACAGATCTCTTAACCGATCACGACTCGAGATTTGAGAAATAATAAAACATATACGAAAATGATGTGACACACTCTTATTTGACCTTCACATGTATGGGATCTTGATTGTGATGAATTATAACCCCTTTGTGATCTCATTTAAGTCAAAAACATCATTTAAAACATAGAAAGAAAGAGTGAGAGAGAATTAGGAGAAGGAAGGGGATCTTCTTCTCCAAAGTGTGGGGTAAGTTGCTAGATCTTAGAACCAGCCTAGGTTAATATTTATTTACAGTTTCTTACTTTGTTTATAGATTTTAACATTTGATTTGTTGTGTATTCTCATAGGAAGGAAGAGATACTAAGGGGAAATGTATTGCGGAAGAGGAATCTCTTAGAGATTAAAGAGTTCAAGCTCTGTGATTATGTATGAATACACATTTTATGCATTCCCTTTCCTTCTTAGGGTCTTAATAATGTGATTCTTACTCTTGGTTGTGATGATTTAAGGTTTAATCTCTATAGATCTGTTGTTGGATCTTAGTTTCCTTGATTTGTGCATAGTAGAAGTGTTTTGATTACTCCATCTTCATGAGATCTTGGAATATGGTTCAATTGGTGATCTCTACTCTAACATGGGATGATTAGGAGTTGGATTTCTTGTGATTTAGATGGTCTATAAGGATTTATGTGGTGTACTATGGATTTCCTTTGATTTTCCTTGCATTCCCAAATCCATGTCCTCTACCTATTTGATTTAATATCTCAATGATTATTTCTCCATGCTATACAAGTCTTTGATATGCCTTTGTATTCTTTGTTTAGGTTCATTGCTTGCTTTGATGAATTCTCTTTATTTCAAGTTTATCCATGTTGTATTATGTTAACTCTATTGACCCCTATGCTATAATCTTAGAGTTTCTATGTATTATGTTAGGCTTTTCATCCATTGGGAACATTGATGGCATGGGCATGTTGCATCTAGCTTTGGTTGCATTGGTATCTTCATGGAGCATCTTACTTGGTTTCTACATGAGTTTTATCGAGCATTTGATCCACTTGGTTCACCATTTATCATATTTGGCCTAAAAGGCCACACATGACAATAGCATTCTATATGTCCTTGGATTTGGGATTAGGCACCCTCATTGCATTTCAGCATTTGGTTACTTCATGGGTGTAACACCTTGAAATCTCATCACAAGATAAGATTCTGAGGTGTTAATCTCTTAACACTTTTTTTTTCTTAATTAAGACCCTTTGTAGTGAAATAATATAAAAGGGTCCTTAAAATTTTTATTTTCTTTACCATTAAATCCTTGCATTTAATTTAATCATATAATTATCAACATAAATGTAGTGAAAAATAATCTTCTAATCAAACCATTACCATATGCAACGGAATCTAACTTCTAAATCATTAACATCACAGTGGAAGGAATCTAACCATTCAAAATAAAATCATTTCAAATACATTAATCCTTTTTTAAATAAGCTTCTCATAACCAAATCTATCATATCCTCATAAACATAACAATCCCCCAACATGGGTTAACATTAACTGAAATAAACGATGTCTGAACATATAACTGAAATAAATAATAGAAAGTAAATCTTCTATTTCATCTTCTCTTTGCATTATGTCATGTCTCATAGTGCTCCATGGCCTTACCTACTAACAATATATAGAGAGATAAAATGGAAAAACAACATTATGGATGAGTGAGTCCATAGTTTGTAAATAACAACATAAAGGTCACAGTAGAATATGAGTCAAGACTTAGTATGGATATTTTAAAAAACTCTACTTATTTTGCTGAAATCATAACTGAACGGAGGTTTTTAAAAACATGTTGAAAGCTCTTTATACAATCTTTATGCAATGACTTTAAAATCAAAACTTGTCTTATTTATCTTTATACTTATCTTATGCTCTTACTTATACAAACAAAATTACATACTTATACTTATCACACAAAGATCTATTATTTTTACACAAAAACCGTACTTATGGAACTTATAAAGTTCCAACACTTATTTAACATGTAATCCTCATAGGATCTCTGAAATACTAATGTTTCCTTAATATTAACCATCTAATGCTCTTCGAATACAATTATCTAAGCTTCCTTATATTCCAATCATCTAAGATCTCCTATATACTTCCCAAATCATACATTATTTTGGATTAGGGACTTTCAGCACACAGTGGTAATCTCACATACAAAACCTGTGAGTAGGTCTCATAATACTCAGTTCTAGATACAAAACCTCTAGAGGGTCTCATGATAGTCTGTCTCAGATGCAAAACCTTTGAGGAGGTCTCATAATAAATTGTCGTAGATATAAAACCTTTGAGAGGGTCTCATAATAGACTGTTCCAGATACAAAACCTCTAAGGGGGTTTCATAATAATCTGCCTCAAATACAAAACCTCTTAGGGGTCTTATAATAGTTTGTCTCAGATACAAAACCTCTAAGGGGGTCTCATAATAGTTTGTCCCATATATGAAACCTCCGAGGAGTTCTCATAGTATCTAACCACTATAGTGTCAATCCTCTAACCATTCTAGTCTCCAAAATATATAATCCATAAGGGATCTCTGAAACAATAAACCACAACTGACCTCACAATAATAACCACAATGGGTCCCATACCCTTAACTTCTTCAAATATAACCATTAAGGTCTTCAAATCATTCATAATTTTCATGAATCACACAACTTCCTTCTCATTTTCAAAATACAAATCGCACTCATGCTCTAAATTGAACATTTCATCAAAACTACATCTTAATAAAAAATTAATCACATGTTTTATCCTACTTATTGAAATAATCTTATACACTAATATAAACCAAAACTTAACATGTTGCACCATTTTTAAACTTATGCTAATGAAGGCTTCAAACAAAACATTACATAACTAAGCATGTCATATTTCACAGTTTAACATTATATGCATGTATGCGTGATTTTTTCCTAACTAAACTTTTTCAAAACTATTTTTCTATTTTTTCAAAACTTATAGTCTTATTAAAACTCTTATTAACTCATGGTTGATTCATCTTACAAAACAGAAGATTGCTTGACTCAATCTAAGTATAACTAAGGATGATTCTTCTTTTAAATAATGGTTCATACTTATGCTTGCAAAGAATTACACATGCCTAATAATCCTTAATCAAAATTTTAAGAAAATATCAATGATCTTCTTCTAAACATAATCAAAATAAACTAAACAATTGATAATATTCTCTTTCAATTATGAACATGTTCATGCATGAAGAAAACTTGAGAAAAACTTGCAGAACTTATAACTTACAAACTTATTAGCCAAAACATAGAGATTTTTTAAAGAAATCATAGCTTAAAACATGAAGGATCTCTCCAAAAACTTAAACAAAGCTCTAGGATCCTAAACAAAGAACAAAACATGTAAACTTATGCAATTACTTGCATCTTATTGCAAAAAATCAAATTCTAAAGCTTGTTTTAGTTTTCCCTCTTCCAAAATTCCAAAAAAATGTTTCAAACCCTACCTTTCTCTTTGATCTTCCTCTTCTCTTTTGTTCTTTGTGTTGAATTAGGTTGAGTTCTTATGCTTTTGTAGACCCTAGAAGAGTGCCTTTCCAATTTGGAAACCCCCCAGTCAAAGAGTCCAGAAAATATAAGTTTTCAAAAGTGATCCGAGTGAGATGATCGATCGGAGGGGGATCCGATCGATCGGGTTACCCAGGGCCGATCGATTTGGACTACCCCTAATCAATCGGGCCACCTTGGCCAGATCGATCGGGGCTCGCTAACGGCCTTATAAGTTTCTCTTTTGGACTCTAATTTGCTTGCCATTTGTTACATTATAAACTAGATTTCCATAACTTTCTAATGATGTATAGTTTTCTCACTAGTTCCCGCTAGGTTTGTACAAATTTGTCTCTAAAGTTGGTTAAGTTTATAAGTCATTACATACACACTTAAATCGTACTATGTGTATGTAATCCATGTGTGGGGTGTTACAATGTGTCTTGCACCTTCGATTTTGTAACTCATTATGAGATAGGACATATGGATAGCTTTTATATATCTCATTTATGTAGTATTACATTACTTTACATAAGCAGGGTTTTGGCATATCGATTTTGGATCCGAAGATTTGACATGACACTCTTAAGAGGGTTGGTCTTCATGACCTATTTCAAGTACCCTACTGTTGGGTCACATCAATAAGCGAATGGACACTAGTTGTCCAGTCATCTCAAGTACCTTGCCATCGGGTCCCATCAATGAGTGAAGGGACACTAGTTGTTAATCATCTCAGGTACCTTTCTATTGGATCATATCAATAAGCAAAAGGGCAATACTTGCCCAGTCTATTAAGGTACCCAATTACCGAGTCACATTAATAGGTGAAGATGGCCATAGTGTCCATAGTCTTTATGACACTCAAGGACCTAATCACTAAGTCACATCAATAAGTGAAGATAACCATAGTGTCCATAGTCTTTATAACACTTTAGTACCCAATCACCAGGTCACATCAATAGGTGAAGATGGTTGTTGTGCCCATTAGTCTCTATGACACTCAGGTACCTAATCACCGGGTCACATTAATAGGTGAAGATGACACTAGTTGTCTATTGGTTTCTTTTACACTACTCATACGTTTTGGTATTGAACATAGACCCCTTTGGGATAGTAGATATCATGTGTATTTCTATTGGTACTAGTTCACTTCGGTTACACATATGGTCATTTAGTAGCCTACTCATACTTCGGTTCATTGTGGGGATTTATGCATAGTTTAGTCGATGAATTTGCATGCACTTTTCAATTACCTTCTCTATTGTGATTAGTCCCTACTCTATTGTGATTAGCTATTACTCCATTGTGATTAGTTTTGCCTGTTATTATTCTGCTTGACCTCCTTTGTGGTGTATAAACTACGTACCCTTCCATTGAGCCCGTTAACCTTACATAAATGGACACCACCTTACAAATGGAGATTTGGAGTACATGTACTATAGAGACTATTGGGAGGTGGAAGCGAGAGGGAGATGTTGGTTCAGGCGTTCTCGCCCATAGATTTACTTTATTTTTCTTTTACTATTGGACATGAGACTTGAGAGACTTGTATTTGATTTTATTGAAGGATTGTATTATTAGATTATGGTAGCCTATTACTTTAGACGTGGACACGTACCATCTTTAGTTATATTAAATTCGATTATGGCTTACTTTTGTTGCACTTAGTTTAGATCATTGATATTATTTATTCCGCTGCAGTTGATATGATAAAAGGTAAATGAATGAGCAATCTGCTGTGTCTGATGAATGTGAAAAACTTGTACACACTGTTAGTTGTTGATGTATGTTAATCCCATGAGCATGTGTTGGGCGTAAGGGTAGTGTTAGGAGTCTTGTAAGTGTCATATGTGAGCTCACAAGTTTAAATCATGAAGCTAATAAGGACCAAAGACCAAGGAAGAGCATTGGGACCAAGGAAGGTATATTTCGTACATATCATGACAAATTGTGTGCCTAAAATGAACCCTAGACATGGTTTAGGGTCCCTTAGAATGCTCAAATATGAATGCCCAAGGATAGCTAAAGAAATCAGCCTAAATGAAAAATATAGAAAAACATGGTCGAAACCAATTATGAAATTCGTAATTAATTTCGCAAAATCAATTACGAAATGTGCAATTGATTTCGGTATGATTTTTATCCAAAAATTTCTTAGCCGAGGTCCAAACTCATAAAGCCAAATTAATTGAGGTATGAGTTTTGCAAAAATACCAAAAACCTAAACCGATTGCAAACAACCAAATCGATTTGGGGCATAAATGGCATCCGAAATTGATTGTGAGTTTATAATCGATTTGGACCCCAAACAGATTGCGAAATATGCAATCGATTTGGAGGGCAATTTTGGAAAAAAATTACAAAAATTAGGGGAGATTTTTGAAATTTGAACCCCATTTTGGTTCATCTAAAGACCCAAATTAACTCCCTAATTGCCATATGTTCATCCTAAGGCCAAGGATGCTCATCCCCACAATTCCTCCGACACTCCAAGTTAGTTTTTAAGAGAGCTAAGAGGCATACTATTTTGAGAAAACTAACAGACATATTATTTTAAGAGCCTTCTTTACTGTGTAAACGTCCATTACCTACATATTTTTGAGCTTTAGTAGCTAGCGTTTTACACTACTCTCTCTCATTTCTTTTCTCATATTGAGCGACCCTTACACTATTGAGGAGAAGTTGTGGTGAGCATATTTTTCTAGAGAAACTCATCTTTGGCTAAGCTTAAGGAGCACTAGAGCCGAATACTTGGAGTTTGTGGGTAGCTAAGGTATATTAGCTTAACAAGAAGCATCCCACATATTGAGCAACTAGCAACATCAACCATTTGGTGGTAATATTTTCTTGACCTTACATTCGTTTGTATTCATATTCATTTTTACTATTGCTTTGCTTCTGTCGGAGACACCGAAAGCTTGAGAACCTCTGTTAGAGACACCAGAGGTAGTGCAAACTCGTTGGAGACATCGAGTGTTGTTGTTTAGCTTGCTTGTGAGCAAGTAGTATGGTTTGTATATTAACCTAGGTTGTAATAGTACCTAAATGAAATATACCTAAACTCGATAGTGAGCTTTAGAAGAGTGGACGTAGGCCCAAGTGCCGAACCAATATAAATCTTGTGTTATGGTTTGTGATTGTGTGATTGTTTGTCTCTCCATTGCTATATTTCTATACTACTCTTGTCCAACATATGCTTGATATTGTACTTGAGTAGTTTCATTGAAGCACACACTCACTTAGGTGAACAAATTGCAAAAGAAATTAATAACCACAACAAGGTAAATTTAAAAAATGACAAATTAACTTAAAGAAATCCTATTCACCCCCCTCTAGGATTATTTATGTGATATTTCATATCATAAGAGACATTAGGATTATGGAAGGAATCAAAAGACATCCAAAAAACATGTGTATAGTATGAAAAATCTATAAGAATCATTTTATCAAACATGTAGATTGCAAGATTTAAGGAATTCAAAGGAAACCAAAGGAAAAACCTAATTTTTACCCTAAGAAACCTTCCATGCCCTATATCACAAGTAAATCAAGCTCTCAAACTTCACCACATAGAATAGAGACCATCCTAACCATCCTACAAAGCTCCATTCATAATATCACAACTCCTTAATCCAAGAGCATCATGGAAATCAACAAGAAAGCACTAACCAATATGCTCATATCAAGGAATCATAATCAATTTCTAAGAAATCAACATCCTTGAAGGAAATAGAGATGGATCCACCAAAATATAACCCACAAACCTCAATCTAAGATCCTAGGAAAGGAAAGTGTGCATAACCAACATATCCAACTCATCAACCATTCTAATAGAGATTAGAATCCACAAATCTTTACAAACATGGGATAAAATCACTTTTCTATGAACCTAAGAATGGAAAGTACAGCAGCATAAACAACATATCCAATCATCAACAGCTCAAACCTTTAATTCATAAGAGGATCCTCCTCCAAAACCCATGTGCCTTTGCCAACCCCTCTTTCCTCTAGAAGAAACCAAAGCATTTCATGGTTAGAATACATAAACCTAGGTAAAAAAATAGAAATTCATGCTTACTCAAGTTAGATCTAGGAAGAAAAATGCCCACTCTAGCATATTTCCAAGATTGAAAGAGGAACTTACCCAATTAGAGAAGAACTCCCACACTTAGCTCTCAAATTCCCCAAACTTCTCTAACTCTTTCTCTTTTGTAATATGAGGTCATTATGGTTTCTCTAAGATATTTCTAGGGTTTTTGGTTGAGTTAGGGGGGTCATACACTCCCCAAAATAAATAAAAAACCAAAATTTACCTAAAAAAATAACAATATAGGTCATTTGGACTGATCTAAAACTATTCATGCACTTTTATGAGACCAAAGAGGTCCCAGTTTGATCATGGATCAATCCAAATAAGTTGGATCAATCTAAAATAGAGTTTTACAGATTTTACCCCCTCTCATGAAAATGCTCATAACATTTTCTAAAAAACTTAGAATCAATGTATGTTTATTGGGTTAGAAACTATATTTCAAAACCTTTCCAACAAGGAATGGATCACCCTCTAATTCACTGGGGATTAGTGTCGGTGGACCTAGGAAATTACTCCAAATTTATGGGTCTGTCAACATTGATACCTTGTGGGAAAATGGGCATAACTTCTTCTAGAAAACTCATAATTATACACTGTTTATTTTGATGGAAAGTAAACTCATAGATATTTCCATCAAGGTATGGTGTGAGCTCTCATTATCTCGGGATTTATGTCAATGGGTCCACAAATGTACCTTAAATGCAAAATTAGGGTAATCTTTGAACTTGACAAGTTCGAGGCCCAAGTTATGTCTTACACTTCTAACTTGGTCCAATGGGTTCCTAAACCACCCTGATCCTAACAAGTGGTATTAGAGCCAATGTTGGGGGTTTAATCCACCCCACTCAATTGTGGGGGGGGGATTGTTGGGTATGGGGTCCATAATCCAATGTGTGTGGGAATGACCCCATGTGTGTTACCCTAGTAAGCTCTGTGGCGTAAGTTAGAGTCCCACATATAGGGGGACCCTGATGCCGATAGTTGAGTGATTGCCATGAACCTAAAAAACTTAAAAGGGTTTCGTCTCGCTTCTTGGATAGCAGTTGCTTTTTAGCTAAGATGGAAATCCCCAATCCTAACACTCCGCAGTTATTAAGACCAACCCATGAATGGGCCTCTTTCCATGAATGGCCAACCCAACTAAAGGGTTTCTATAATCAAATCCCATTAATGTTAGCCCGTAAAAATCTCCTAAGGCATCAAGGGTTATCCTAACTATTTTTCTTAAACTAGGGTTATAACACCTTGCATTGCACCTAAAGGGTAAAAATATAATTTAACACATATAAAGGTAAAATTTGTATTACACATGTTTTAGATAGACCTAGCTAGCCATGGTTTAGAATGATTTGGAGGACCATTAGACCACTTGGGTTTGACTTTGGACACCCAAGGCGAAGAAAACCAAGAATTCAGCAAAATTCAAGTGTGACCAGTCACAAACCTGGTGATCGGTCATAATCATGACCTATAACAAGCCCCATGACCGGTCACAGTCTTAACCTGTCTCACTAAGGAAATCTCACATATGTGCAAATGACGTGACACTCACCCATTTGACCCCCACACAAGTGGGATCTTGACTTGGATAAATTAAAACCCCTATAATATTTTATTTAGGTCATTTAGAGTGATTAGAACAAAGAAGGAAAGGGTTAAGGAGGTTTGAGAGAAAAAAAGAAAGTTCTTCCCCAATTAGGGAAGTTTCACTTTTCACCTTAAAAGTCTATTAGAATAGGTGATTTTCTTCCTAGATCTATCTTAGATGATTATGGATCTAAGTAATCCATCTTAATTTATGTATTCTAATCATTGAATACCATATTTGCTTATAGAGAAGAGATGCTTAGACAAGGGAAAGAAGCATTTGGTGGAGGATTCTTGTCAAGATCAAGTGTAGGATCTTTTGGTGAGTGGATATGTTGTTTATGCACACTTTCATTTCCTAGGATCCTAGATTTAATGTTTATAAGCTATGTTTTGGTAGATCCATCTCTACTTCCTTTTGAACTTATTGATGGATGTTAGTATTCTTGATAGGAACATATTAGATATTAAGATCTTTGTTGGTTCCTTGATTTCTTAGATTTTAGAGCTATGTTTTCATGGATGGAGTTATGTGGAATGATTGGAATGGTTTCTAATTTATGTGATGAAGTTAGGAGCATGATTATAAAATGCCTCTTACTGATTTTCTATACTATTTATATGTTTCTTGAATTCCTTTAGATTCCTTGCATGAGCTTATTGTCTTATTTGGTGAATTCCTTCAAATACATGTTAACTTATAGCAATTTGTGATATTTTATTACTTCTCATGCTATGATCTTAGAATTCATGTATAATATATTGGGCTTTGCATCCATTAGAAATGTTTGGTGGCATGAGCATGTTACTTTTAGCATGAATTATCTTGTACTTTCATAGAGCTTTTTACTTGGGTTTCCTACGTGGTTTATACGGTATTGAATCACTTGGTTTTAACACCGATGACACGCTAGTTTTGGTGCTTCATGAGTTAGGATGTATGGATACTTTCCATATATAACATACTTATATAGTAGTTATTTTACTATACATGAGCATGGATTTGGCTTTGGATTTAGACAAAGGGTTTTGATATGATATACCCATAAATAAGAAAATTGCCCTCAGGCCCAGAGACCCCTAAGTGGGTTAGCCTTTCTGGCTTTAGGTACCTAATCACTGGGTCACATTGATTGAAAAAGATGGGACTAGTTGCCCAGATATTTCTATATATTTACAGTTTATGACTGTCAAAGACCCTTATATGGATTGGCTAGATGTAGTCTCGAAGACTCTTTGTGGGTTACAGTCTTCGGACTATCGAAAACCCCTCGCAGATTTCAATCTTTGGATTGTTGGAGACCCTTTGTGAGTTAGCTTCCATGGCTTCAAGTACCCAATCATTGGGTCACATCAATTGGTGAAGACGGCCCTAGTGGCCCACCATATGGCTTTGATTAGTTAGAGAACTTTTGTGGGTTACAGTTTTCAGACTATTGGAGACCCTATGTGGGTTATGTGTTTTGGTTTGTCAGAGACCCTACATGGGTTATATGGTTTTGGATTAGGATTTAAAGACTCTATGAGGGTTATATGGGTTGGACTTAGTTTGGATTTACCAAGAACCATTGTAGGTCCGTTGGTATTTGATGACAAAGTAGTATTTGAACCATCATGGGTTTTGGCATATGACACATACCATACTTTCTTACTCTATATACATCAATTTATCTATGTAGTATATGGTAGTTGGTATATGACATATGACATGTAGCTTTAGTACATACATGTTTTGAGACTGTCTTGGTATTGATTTTTACTTAGCTATCTTGGAATATAAGGATACTTGATTCTATTAGAAATACATGCATATTATTGTCGATGCATGTATTTATGTATTTTGATTCTCCCCTTTACTCTGGATCACTTTATCTACTACTATATCTGTTTTACTTCCCTTTTGTATTGTATAAACTACATACCCTCCTACTAAGCCCTTTAAGCTTACCCCAATTGGCACCACCTATAGATGGAGCCTTGGAGGACAGGTATTGATAGAGGTTGCTCGGGATGTGGCCTAGAGTGAGGAGTTGGGTGATTAGGCCCATTTACTTCATGTTTCAGTTTTTGTTTACTTTTGATGGGAGATATATATTCTTAGTACTTTGGATGTGCCCATGGGGGCAAGGATTTGTATATTTCAGTTATAGGCATGTTTAGGCCCTTTTACTTTTGGATGGTTATGAGATATTTTAGACACGAAAATACTCGATTTAGTCATTATTATTATTCCACTACGATGTAATTGTTTGAAATGGATTAAAATGGATAGTTTATTAAATGAAAAGTGATGTGAATAGGCAAGAGGGTTGATGACACACTCTGAGATCGTTGATCTCTCTGTATTAGAAATGAGTTTGGGGTAGGTCATTCCTATGTCATGGATCTATACCCAGCCCATTACACAACCCGCAGATTCAGATTATGACAAGGGTAGTCCTCTAAAATTCCTCAGGACAAGGGTTTCAAAATAAATCTACGTGTTCAAAATGATATGTCAAATCCATGATTATGTAAAGTAATATAATTATTACAAAATAATATTTGAACGACTGTGATTTATTGACCATTGGAAATGATACTAGATCAAGGATGCACAACTATACTCGTCCCCTATAAGTATCAGAGAGCCCTAACTGAGCTCTCTAACATACATAAAAAGATCTTAAAAGAGATAAAGATCAACCAAAGGCATTCAATCCTCCCAACCACCAAAACACTCTCATTTATGAGCTTTCATTGAAGATTCAAAGAAGAAAGAACCATTAAAGTGTTTTCCTAGCAATCATTCTTGATAGAATACGAAAAGGGAAGCAAGAAGAGGGTTTACTCCCTAGAAAACCCTAGTTTAAAGTTCCAAGAAAGAGGTAACTCTTGGAAGCTTGGTGGAAAGCGAAAGCACATTAGCTCTACAACGAGCAACCACCATCAAAGGTTAGCAAACAATACATCAACCTTGAAGAGGTAAATTTGTATTGTCTTTATTTTAAAAGACCTTAACACTACTGCTAGAGACATTGATAGTGTATAACTTAGCACTTCTGTCAGATACACTAGAAGTGTAGACCAAACTGCCTTCGGAGACACCGGGAGTATAAACCACACTAGTAGGACACACCGAGTGTAAAGCTTGCAAGTGATTAAAGAAATCACTAGGAGTATAAGTAGTTAGGTTTTGAGTTTTATCCTTGATTGTAACATGTTTCAATCTAAATAAAATTTAGTAGCTCTGTGGTGAGCTTTGATAGTGGATGTAGGCTTATGTGCCAAACCACTATAAAATATTGTGTCGTGTGTAAATGCTTGTGGTGTACAATTGTCTCTTCTCTCTCTATTCTAGCATGGAATGGTAGCAATCATTGTATAATCTTTCATTCTTGAAATTGACTAGTAATCACATCTACTTGAAAGATAAAATTGAACATTGCCATATTAATGCACTTGTAAATATTAAAGAATTAATTTATATCATTAAGTGCATTAATTTTCAAGTTATATTTGAGCATTTTTATATTGGTAATTTCAGTGGGGGATAATTAAAAAGAATTTTTAATAAATCCTACTCAACCCCCTCCAGGATTAAAACCAAACATTCAATTGGTATTAGAGCATAGGTTGCTCTTGTACGGTTTAACAACCAGAGTGGGAAGATCCAATTCCTAAAGAAAGATACTAGATGGTCAACCTATAAGAATCGTACTCAACCACAAAATCCCCATTCTTTGATGGGAGTAATTATCCGTATTGGAAAATATGCATGAGTATATTTCTTCAAGCCATGGACTTGTCCATGTGGTTGTCAATCCAACAAGGTTGGAAAAGACCCTTATCATCGGAAGAGGAGTGGGAAGACACCCAAAAGAAGGCATACACTGTTAATTATAAGGCATTAAATGCCACATTTTGTGTTGTTATTCAAAATGAGTTTAGGCATATATGCTCACTCACCATGGCTAAAGAAGCATGGGATTTACTATAAGTAACCCATGAAGGAACTAGTGCAGTTAAGAAGTCTAAATTTCAAATGCTTATCACTAAGTTTGAGGAACTTAAGATGTAAGAAAATGAGCAATTCATCGACTTCAATACTAAGCTTCAAGACCTTGTAAACTCTAAGGTGGGACTTAGAGATCTAGTTAAATTGGAAGCAATAGTAAAAAAAAAAATACTTAGATCTCTTCTAGAGAGGTTTATACCCAAAGTAACGACTATTGAGGAACACAAGGACATAGACACCTTAATAGTGGAAGAACTTGTAGGGTCACTTCAAACCTTTGAAATGACACTAAAACCAAGTGTCAAAACTATGGGAGCTCTTAAAGTGGAAGAACTATCTAGCCCAGAAGACAATTTCAAAGATGAGGTAGCTTACATCACAAAGGGCTTTAGAAAATTCTATAAGAAAAATGCAAAAAACTTTATAAGAAAATTTTCATCTAGAAAACCCAAGGATTCATCAAGGAGAAATGAAATTTCTAAGGATGAAGTCATTTGCTATAAATGCAAAGGATATAGTCATTTTGCCTCTGATTGTGCTAACAAGAAATCTAAATCTAAAAGCAAAAACAAAAAGGCAATGGCAGCCACTTGGAATGACAACACCAATAACTCAGAAGAATAGTCTTCTAGCAATGAAGATGAATCTTCAAAAAGTGTTGTTGCATTTGTAGCCTTCATTCATGATACTAATGTTGAATCAAACAGTGAAAGTGAAGATGAAAGCGAAAATGATGAAAGTGAACTTCAATAGGCCTTTGACAAGCTTTTTGAAGAAAACACTTATTTGGAAAAACTTTCACTCAACTTAAGAAAGGAAACAATAAATTTTAAAATCAACCTAAGTAAGAAGAGGGATGATCCCATTAGGGATGAGGAGTTACTTGAAACTAACTCCAAACTTCTAGAAGAGAACCTTAAGCTTAGAAAGAAACAAACAAACAATTAGAGTCTAGCTCCAAGGGTTCATCACTAGAAGAAGAAAATCAAGCCCTAAAATACAAAGTGAATTCTTTGGACTTGAGACTAAAAGATCTAGGATTAATTTTTAATGTTGAAAAAGAAAACAGAAAAGTAGAAAAGAGGAAATTAATCCAAAAAAACAAAACTCTAGTCAAGGAGGTTATAGAAATTGAAGGTAAATATAGATAGGGAATACACTAGAATCCATGAGCTAGAAGATAAGATCAAATCTCTAGAAATAAAGAAGGCAGAGGCAAGTTTTGATATTCTTGATCTTGAAAGCCAAGTGAATACCCTAAAAAAGGAAAACAAAGGGTTAAACAAAACTTGTGCCCAATTGACTAGGAAGTCCCTAGAATATCTCAAGAAAATTAAAGAACTTGAGAAAGACAAAATAAATTCAATTTTTATGCTTATCTAAGTGTCAACACCCAAATTTTGACTTGGGTAATTGGATAGCATAAGGACACCATAGCATCATTTAGGCATCAAGAATTTAAGCACCCTTAACTTAGGAAGAGTAAACCTAGACTCTAAGAGGTTAGGCATTCCTAGAGAGGTCTTCTTGGATGCTCTAGTTGCGAATGAACCAGTCAAAGCGCCTTATTACAACCCAAAATGCACCATTCAAGATAAACCCTAATCTGTCTCAAAAGCATCAACAAGACATTGAGGGTCCACATTTAAGAACACCATCTATGTCATCAGAAAGTTTTCCACCCCCTGTAAGCCTTTCTTCAGCAAAGCATCATAGATGGAAAAAATTATAATTTTGCCCTTATGCCTTAAAAGGCCCAAAACTCACTATCTACCACTCAGATCATTGAATTTCTCCTGCCTACATAAGCCTTCTTGTCATGAAGCATCACAGGTGAAGAGTTATCATTTTCACTTTTTTTGACCCGCGGGCAAAAAATTACCATTTTACCATTTTCACCTCAGAGCATTTACCCTTAGACCCTCAAAGGATCCCTAAAGCCTCTCTCATTGCCCAAATGGTGTAATTTCAGATCCTATACATCCTTGAGTCTTCCTACTCTAAGGAACTCATCACATAACAGATATTTCTTGAGAATGGAAATTATCAATTTCTTAATTTATGATAACCTTGACTAAGAAATGACCCTTGTAAAAGCTCTTAGAGATTCATTCGACCTCCAAATATAAAAAGGTCAGTTGCCATACCTTGACATTGACCTTAGCTTCAAATCTCCAAGTCTGAGAAGAGAACTTTGAAATCTCAAACCTCTGTGAAATTTCAAATCTTCCACAAAGGGTTAAAAGGCTATTTTATTGCATTTGCTCATATGGAGCCAAAATATTTTCCAAACCTCCAAATCAGGATCAGTCGGTGTCCATCTCTCTGAAATTGTGAGGCTCTCGAAAAGTTGTCTAAGGAGCAAGAACTTTTATAAAACTTATCTACCAAAGATTTCCTTAAATACTCTAAATTAGGTCTAAAAATCAGGTGCTCAACCGACTCCCGGGATTCACCTAAAATCAGAAATTCAGTTAGTCGGTGGCCACCCCACTATAAATTCAGAGCCTCAAGACTATCAGATTCACACTAAATTGTAAAAACCCTATGGTCCAAGCCATCATTTCTACCCAAACCAAGAAATAACACTTTTTATATGTATTTGGCACGCGGAATGCCCTTAAAAGTACTCCTAGACTCGGAATGAAGCAAAGTCAAGCCCATTTTCTCAGTTTCACCCCTGTCGTTAAAAAGGAATTTCACAAACTCCCAATTTAGAGAATGTCCGGTAGTTCAATTCTACCCAGCTTCAGGTAGCTACAGAAACCCAATCTCTCTAAGTGACCCTGCTTCGAAAACCTCTTGGCAACTGCCCGGGAACTTGACAACCAATTGTCAGTTCCTGTAGCTCAAAGACTCCTCAAGTTTCAAATCCCCTAAACATGGACCATGACAGCACTCTACAGAGGAATCAACAACATTTCCTATCCAATATTGTCCAATTACTTAAAAAGGGGTTTTTGACCCAGTTTCTTGCTCAGGCACCGTAATCCCACATAGTCAGAGGCTATGACTCACTTGGACCTGGGACCATCTGTCACTTGATAATTCTTGGATCAATTTTACCATCTTACCCTTCCAGAGTGCATATGAGAGCTTTTTAGGTTAAAAACTTTGATTTCACCCCTCACCCTTCTCGTAATTTGGTTTTGATTGGTCTAGTGCGACCAGAACATTTATAATCTCTAAAAATGACACTAACTGGGCCAACTTCTGAGCTCAAATGCTTGCGGGGCATGATGGTAGAGAGAGGATTCAAAAAACCCTAAAAGCAATAAATATCATTAATGAGCTACGACTTTTCAACCTAGCTCATTAATGGCATTTAATGCTTTGATGACTTATGAAAACCCTTGGATTGGAATCTTCTACTATGCAACCTTATCCCTCACCCTTAGATCTAGGAGCTGAGATTAAAATCCCTAGGGTACCCCTCAAGCACTCCCAATTGGCATCTTGATGCCCCCCTTGAAAATTGAAACCAATGAAAGCTTACCAAATGGCATCCAAATTCACCTCTTAGCCACCTCATCAATCCTTGCCAACAAACTCCAATTAATCTCCACCCTCCACCTAATCCATCCAAATAAATCCCAGCCTTCCCTTTAGCTATGTCACCAAACACAAAATCCCCTAATCCTAGCCACCCATTCCAAATGAATCCTAACCTTCTCCACCCCATTTGGGCTAAACCCATCCTAACCTTCCATATAGCTAACCCTAGGATTGATCTCAACCCTCCACTACATCACAATTGGGTCTAAAAATAGCTCCAGTTTCGTGCAGCCCTAGGGTTGGCAAGCAAAAAACCTTAACCCTAAAAGGAGGGAAGAAGAAGAAGAAGAAAGTGGATTGCTTCAACCTTAGGTCATTTGGACCTACTCCGAGGGAGGTGCCCACTTCGGCTCGCTGGGTGTCAACCCCCTTCTTTGGTGCGAGGGTTGGGCTTTGCTTTGGAGTTGCCATCAACTCGGGTTTAACCAACAGAGTTGGACGTCGGTTCTCCTCTTTAGGAAAGAGAAGAATTTTAGACCTGAAGGTCTAGGGTTTAACTCCTATCATTGGTCTATGTTCCTGAGATTTTAGGTAAATTGTTTGGTTGCATTTGGGGAAGGTGTTAGGTACCCTAAATACTCACCTTTTTAGGGTAGCTTCTCCCATTCATACAAGTTTTAGTTGCATATCAATGTCCATGCTCTGTTAATGTTGAATTAGAAGCTTGCTGAATTTTCTCAAGCTTAACGCCTGTTTTTACTCTTAACGCCTGATTTTGCAATGCCTTAATTTAATTCAAGGTGAAAATCAAGCGTTGGCTTATGAACATTCCAGAAACTATTTCTTAATTTATCTAATTCTAATTGTTGGAGACCCCTCATGGGTTGGGTCTTTAGGGGGGTAATGGGCCCCTCTAAATGGCTTACTGGTTAGTTCTTTAGGGTTAGGTGTTAACCCTAATAGAAGGAAAAGTAAAGGAAATAAATTATTTTTTTCTGTCTTACAGGCTTAATGCTTGTTTTTCATCTCAAGGCCTGATTTTCCAACGCTTAAATTTTAATTCAGGGTGAAAATTAGGCGTTGGAAAAGCTGATTAGATCAACACCTTGGTACAGTATTTTGGGAAGGTTTGGTGGGTCCCAATACTGTGGGATCCATGGTTTGGTTAAGGGAAGTTTCCTAGGGTTGTACTGTGTAACCCTAGGAGTCCTAGATATAGGCCACATGGAGATATGATCTCCCAAAGTCGATCATATGATCATCTGTTACAGGCCTAACGCTTGAATTTTAATTAAGGGGAAATTCAGGCATTGGGTGCTAAACCAGCAACCAACTTAGGTTTTTGGGCCACACTTAACCAATTTTTGAAAAACATCATTTTTAAACCTAGGCTTAACGCTTGAAATTCACTCCAACGCCTGAAATTAAATTCAGGTGTTCGGACATAAATAAGGGCCCACAGAGGTGTACATGCACATAAGTGAATCTCATAGGTTATTTTGGCCATGGGACAGGGCTGAAGAAGAATCAGGGCTCCCAGGGATGGGTCCCAAATCTCAACGCTTGATTTTTCTCCTGACACCTGTTTGTTCAACACCTGATTTTTAATTCACTTAAAAATTGGGCATTAGTTATTGGGAGAAAATCCAGCAACTGGATTTATCGATTTTAGAACCCTTAGGGTTTTGTAAAAATTATAAAATTAAGCATTCTATCAGGGGATATATACATGAACATTATATAAAAATTTGGGTATCAGATCATGTATAAAAAATTCAAATGAAAATCAGCAAATATTTACTAAAACTAGGTCTTAAAAGACCCAGTTTTTGGGGTCTATTTGGGAGGCCATCTCGAGGCCTTCCATAGCTCCTAAATTCACCAAATTAAATCTAGCATATCATGTATATGTCTATTCTAACATATTTAAATTTGGGCTCAAGTATCCCTCTACAAAAATCGTAATAAATTCAACATGATAATTAGTTGAAAATAGAAGCAAGTAAAGGTTATTGAGCCTCTACCATGTAACC
>JAOXJP010209192.1:0-25855 GCA_025762735.1 Platanus orientalis
CTGATGTGCCCTCCCCCTGACATGGGGCAGAGAGGAGCGTTTGTTAAGAGGAGCGGATACAATCCACTTTCGGGTTGAGTGGGTGTGGTTGTAATTGTATAATAGTAACACATGATGTGTGCGTGATATGTGATGTGTGATGTAAAGCTTCCTTTCTCTGTTGTTAAGATAAATATACGAATCTCTCCTTGAGAGGGACTATTCTGGTTTTCTTTCATTCCTCTGTCTTCTCTATAATCTTGTTATAGTATCTGAGCCTTTTATTTTTACTAGCATCTTCTTCAAAATCCAACTTCTCCTTCAGATCTAGAATCACTCCTCTTCAGATCTAAACTCACCCTCTTTCAGTTCTAGAATTTTATTCAGATGTAGAATTTTCTTCAGATCTAGTTCACCTAAATCTTCTTAGCGTCTTCTTCAAAGATCGAACTTCAACATCCATTTCTGATCTAGATTTTTTTTCAGATTCTTTCAGATCTACATCTAATCTTTTACTGATGTCGTCTTCGTCTTCTGCAAATACCTCCCCATCTGCATTTTCTTCTTTCCCTTTGTCCCGTTCTTCTAGTTCTAATTCACTACAGTCAATGATCTCTAATCTCTCCTCTCTCCTGACTAATAGATTAGGCCACCCAGCTTCAAAAACTTTGAACTCTATTCTCAAACAATTGAATGTTTCTAATGTTTCAAGTTCTTTGTTTTGTAATAATTGCGATGTTGTTGCAAAGATACATCGTCAACACTTGACACTATATGTTACTAGTTCATTTTTACCTCTTTAATTACTGCATTTAGATCTTTAGGGATCATCCTCTACACCAATTGTAAGTGGTTTTCGATGCTATCTAGTAATCGTTGATGACTTTTCAAGATACTTCTGGTTGTTCTTACTCAAGTATAAATCAGATGTGTATAATACTCTCTTTAATTTCAAAACTCAAGTAGAAAATCAATTTTCTACAACAATTAAAACAGTCAGGACTGATGGCGAAGGTGAGTTCAACAACACTAAATTGACTGATTTATTTTCCAAATGTGGTATTATACACCAAGTCACCTGCCCACATACCCCTTCTCAAAATGGAATCATTGAGTGCAAGCATCGCCACATTATAGAAACAGCAGTTGCTCTTCTACAAACTGCACATATGCCCATCAAGTATTAGGGGGAAGCTGTGTTCACAGCAATTTTTCTTATTAATAGTATGCCAATTTCAGTTCTGCAAGGCATTTCTCCATGTCAACGCCTAATACTCCAATTCCAGTTCTGCAAGGCAGTATTAGGGGGAAGCTGTGTTGACAACGCCTACAGTCTGGTGTGATAATAAATCATCTATAGCCTTAACATCAAACTCTGTTTTTCATGCTCGTACAAAGTATATTGAATTAGATGCTCATTTTACTCGAGAGATAGTCCTACAAGGCGTTCTATAAGTAAACTACATTCCATCATCAGAATAACAAGCAGATATTCTTACCAAAGCTATGTCTTCTTCGTTGTTTAACAAATTTCATTCCAAATTTAATATTCAACCCATGTTAAATTTGAGGGAGGATAATAGATGTATAGTTAAAGAATGAGTGAATGAGGGTTGAATGGGTGTGTGGTTGTAATTGTATAACAGTATCACGTGATGTGTGCGTGATGTGTGATGTAAAGCTTCCTTTCTCTGTTGAGTTAATATAAATATACAAATCTCTCCTTGAGAGAGACCATTCTGGTTTTCTTTCATTCCTCTGTCTTCTCTGTAATCTTCTTAGAAACTTCTTTAGGGCTAGTGTTGCTTATCAACTGATAGCTTGGCTCTACCCAAGAGATGGCTCACCAATTATGAACACCATAGGAAGGTGGGGAGGGAGGGAATTGCAAATTAATTGAGGATGATAGAGTTGGTCATACATCCCAAATTTAAAACTTGTGATTTGGAGGTCACCTTTCCGAGATCTGTGTTTATTGATTGTTTTCGATGTTTGAGGATGAAATATCCAAACAACCCAACTACATTCAAATTTAGCTTATGCATTTTAAGTGGAAAATAGGTGAGCTATGCTATCAAATGTTATATTATACTTAATATGCCTTTTCCCACCTATTGGATGGCTTGAACCAATGAACTAATTGTATTCCTTGTATATTAGGCTTCAATTAATTCATACTTCCTACCCTCTTGCCAATGCTTGTATCCTTTTCTTTTTTGGCTAATCCAATGCTTATATCGCTTTATGTTGGTCTTTTCCAGGGATTAATCATTCTTTTTTTCCTTCGCTTTATCTACTTTGTGGGCATGGCGAGAGGGGAGAAGATTACTTTGGGCATACACTTAAAGCAAGTGGGCCCGAGTGGCCAGATAAAAAATAATAATAATAATAACTTATGCTCCATTGCAAAATCATGAACATTGCCCACCCAAAGAATAGAGTAAGGACTACTCGAGCAGAGACCAAATATTTTGCAAAACAAATAGGAAAACAAAAATCTTGAATTTTCTCTAACGAGGAATTCCAAGGCTGCATTTGGATTTGTGCTACTAGGAGGGGAATTGCTATTCTGCCACCCAGTTCCAATTTGTCATTTGGATGGGGCTGAACCGCCGAAATGGTATTCATCAATTCCGTGGAAAAATTGAAGCATTGAATTCAGAGGCCAAATATGTGGTAATGAAATCTAAGATGTCTTGGTACCACAAATCACCCCAAATGGTTCTGGTTTTTTATAGGACATTACTAACTCAATCCTTGCACTCTTCAAAGACTCTATGTGATTCACCAAACCCAAAATCTAAAAGCTTAATACCAAAGCACTCCTCACCAATTCTGGACAATCTAGACGAAACCTTTAACTCATTGAAGCTCTATAATATGGGTATTTCATGCCTCAACATTGTTGAGGATGGAGCCTAATTAGCAGTACATTTTTTTTGGTAAGAAGAGAATAATTTTATTAATAACTACATTTTTTGGTTACAATTCATTGCTTTGTGATCCACTTCTCTTTGTAACCAAGGCAGATAAACTCCTGTCCAATTGACACCATTCTGACAAGAGGCACCATGCTTAGCTAATACATGAGTTGCATTGTTTTTGTTTCTACGTACATGTTGGAATCTAATAACATTAAAGTTTTCTAAGCTGCTTTTGCAATCAAGAATGCAAAGTCTTATTTCGCTTGGGCAATCTTCCATATCCATGTTAAGAGCATTTATGATCTCCATAGAACCTTCTACATCCAAATCTTTAATTCCCAATGCACATGTATTACCTCACACATGTTTCATGTATTAAGTAGGATCATAGATGTTGATACTTAGTTATTTTAAACATAGTTAATTTTGTATTCTAAGTTTATTAGTGGTATTTTGACACACGTAGGTGAGTGAAAAAAATGGATTAAATATATAAAGAAAAAGAAGGCAAAAACAAGTCATGGATTTGACAAGTACTGAAGCTGTCATAGACAACATAATTAAGATAATTTTAAAGTTAAATTTGTAGCAACTCCGAATAAATTAGCTAGTAAACTATATACCATTGAAAAATTATTGAAATATACTTTCCAATTCCACAAACTGTGAGTGAATATGAGTTTTTCAGAGGAAGTTATGATTATTTTCTCATAAATTGTTTGTGCTGACAGGCCAGAGATACACCAGTAGAAATTTAAGACGAATTAGTGAGCGTTGAAAAGGTCTTAAAGTCTACTTTCCAATGTAATAAATGACGATCAAATCCAAATTTTCTAGAGAAAGTTATAAACATTTTTTCACAAGATGTCTGTATTGAAAAAAAATTCAAGGTAACATAACACCATGAAAGCGAAAAATTCCATATAAACGCGAAAATCTTATTTTGGTGAGATTTTGAGGGTTTTTTTACTAGAGACTTATCTAACACAAAATTAAGGATCAAGGTTGCTATTTAGGCCTATAAAAACATATAAATTTATGGAAGAGAAGACCTTTTGAAGAGTTACACAAGTTTGGAGGAAAAAACTAAAAAAAAAAAAAACACTTTAGAATTTTAGGAAAAAAACCTTTAGGAGGAAGAAATAATACAAAGCTTGGATTTTCTACAACAAAAGACAAATAATGATGCAAGACATACTTGCTTTATTTTTTACAGGATCTTAGAAGTTCTTTGATAAGAAAGCTAAGTTTGCAAGTTTATGATTCTCTGCAAAGTTCCCTAATGAAAGTGCATGTTTTTATAAATGATCTTCCATTGTTTTGTCTCATAAGTTTTTACAAAGAAGAAATGTTTTGAAAGTTTATGATCTACTCTATGTGTTGGGTTGCATAAGTCTTATATTATACAAGTGTTGTAAATCATCCATTGTTTATTCATGTTTGATGCATGATTTTAAGTTAATACTTAAAGTTATATGTTGGTCATGTTTTGATTAATACTTATAAGAATATATGCTTAGTTCTTTCAAGTTTTGGTAAAAATGTACCATGCCATACATTATTTTCTGCAAGTATCAGTATCATTCATGTTATCTCATGATTTTTTTAAAGAAAATATTCTTAGATGTGCTTAGATGGACCAAAAAAATTCTCTCTTTTACAAGTAATTTAAGCATGTATTTACTATGTGTTTTTACAAAAGAAACATAAGTTTTGGAAAGAAAAGATGAGATTTTAAAAGATAAGTTTTGTTAGAAAGTAAGACATGCACTCATACATACTTTTGTAAAGATATGTGATAAAGTGATATGTTGTATGATGTGTTATGCATATGATTATATAGAAAGTCTTTGATGGTTACGGTAATGTGAAGCTCCACAGTTAGAACCTAAATAAATGAATTGTGTTTATAAGAAAGACATGTGCATAAGTTTAGTTTAAAAGGTTCTTATAGCTTGAAGTGTGAAGGTCTTAATGATTAATATGAAATTAATGTAAAGCATGTGATGTGAAAAACCTATCCAACAGGTATATATGTGGGCTTATGATAGTGTTGTGAAATATGTGATGTGGAAACTTGCCCAACACGTTTATATGTGGGCCAATATATGTGAGATGTGATGTGATTGTGTTAAGACCTAATAAGGTTTAAAGAATGAATAATCATAATGTTTCAAACCAAGACTCTATATGAGTTTATGTGTTTGTGACTAGCCTGCCTATCGGGTACATATGTAGGCTATATGACTAACCTGCCTTTTAGGTTCATATGAAGATTTATGTGTGATATAATGCAAAACCTGCCCTACAGGTTCATATATGGGTTTGTGATGATACTATAAGGTAAGAATTTAACAACCTGTGTTATATAGGTGGAAGATAAGAACCCCGAGATGGGTTAAGAGTGATAAATTATGTTTGTGAACGTTTAGAGATCCTAAGTGTGAAAGAAATTATAATATGAAAATGTTTAAAACACTTGAATGAGTCTGAGTGTTTGAAGATCTTTTAAGGATTCCATGTGAAAAGAAAGTTTTGAATGATCATAAATATATGAGTGAAGAAGAAAACTCAAAAAATAAGAAAAGTAAGGTAAGTATATGAACCTCAGGTATAAACTAAGGCTTGTGTGTGATAATGTATGCTTATATGAAGTAAAATAATAAGTTAAGTACAAAATAGGTCATGGTTGTTCTTTAAGTAGCTACATATGAAAGTTTTGATTTCAGTAAAAGAATATAAGTCTTGTTTTGAAAGATTAAGTTTAGTTTTCAGTAAAGTATAATTCCAAAAAGTGTTTTAAAAAATAAAAGTTTTACAAAAATGTGTGCTAAGCCTTAGTCATATTTTCGATGTGTTTTGTATTATTATTTACGAGCCATAGACTAACCCATTTACGTTATTTTTCAAATTGATATGCTTTACAGGTGTAGTGCAATGGAGGCAAAGAAGATATGATATGCAACGATGAGCTTTCATTGGAGAATTTAGTTTATGTTCTCTATTTAGACTTTATTTTAGACTTCAATGTTTAGTTAGTGGTGTATATTTCAATTTTAGTTTTATGTGAATTTATATGAGGGAGATGTTAGTTTACTTTAAGTTTATGAACCCATGAGTTTGGATTTTGTTTAATCTTATGGATCATGAGTTTTATTTTAACATAGTTTATATAAAGTAATATTTAAAAAATTAAAGACTTATTTATGAATAAGGTATAGATTTCCTTCTACTATACTAATGTGAGATTAGATGTGTGATTTCGATGTAATTATAATATAAGAAATGCTTCTGCAAATGCATAATGATTGTGTAAGAAAAGTGAAAAAATTACAAGGTCTTTAATAATACTCCGCTATGAAGGGTTTTGAACATTTATTAGTAAGATGAGCGTTAAGAAATTAACACCCTGAAGTTTCTTTTAGGAATGGGATTTTGGGGCGTTACAGCACATGCAGCCCTTATTCCCATTAGAGCAGCATTACATTCCAATAGTAGAGGGGAGCATAAATCTCTCCACCTATATCTTGTAGTGATTACTAAATCTTTTGCATTTCTGATAATTACTCCCATACCTGCTTTTTTATTGGTTGCAGAAAAAGCTATATCAAAGTTAGGTTTGAGCATATTTGGTTGTAGAGGTTCCCAACGATCACCACTATTATTCGCCTCCGTTTTCTCCTGGCAGGGCATAATTTCCTCTAGTTCCTTTTACAATCTATACACTTTCCACAATTATTTTTATTTTGAAGTTAGCATTATCAAAAAACATTTTATTCATGTGTTTCCAGATTTTTCACTCGAAATACAAGCCGCCCTTGATGTGCAGGTCGAGCTTCGCATTGAACTCGTCGGGGGCGTGGGGGAGGAGCCCCTGACCTAAAATGATTTTTTGGGGGTATTCTTGAGATTTTAATTATATGTTTCTTGTATAAAAGGGTTAAAACCCTAGTTTCATATGAGAGTTTTGGAGAGAACGAGAAGCAACCTCTATAAAGAAAATCGATGGTAGCATCTTGGAATGTAGCTCAAAAAATCAAATCAAGGGTTCATTTGGATTCACATAATTGGAATTAGCCTTGGAATTTCAATTTTGCAAAATTGAAAACTACCGAATTGAATTTCGTGGATTCAAAATTCTACCATTTGGATGCACATATAATCTCAATTGCACTATTTGGATGCACAAATATTCAAAAATCTCCATCAGCTCCCTTTTGTTTGTTCACTATCTAGTGGGTGGCATTGAGATTCTATGACCAATCACCAAGGACTCCCAAATTCTACGAGTTGGAAACCAAAGCTTTGCATTTATCATGCTCGAGCTTCTGTATGCCCTTTAGTTTCCCGATAATCACTGCAAAGATGTTATGTCCACTATTGTTGGGATTTTAATGCAGTTTACCCATTATGAAGATCACTCAAGTAGAAAAACTAGTTTTTTTCTTTGTTTTTTTTTTTTAACTCTTTCCATATCCTAACATAAGTTAGTTTTTCCACTTAGGGGCATTTTGGTCAAGTAATAAAATAATAGAGGTCATTTTGGTTATTTTATGTTAAAAAACTCATCACAGTTGCTTGAGGGAGGAGGGCATTTCAGTCATTAGAATTGAACTAAAGCAGAGTTAACAAGAGTTAGATTTTCCACTAAGGGGCATTTTGGCTAATTAATAAAATAACAAAAGGCATTTTTGGTACTTTGTGTGTTAAAAAATTCCTTACAGTTGCTTAAAAGAGGAGGGCATTGTAGTTATTTGAATAAATCTAAAGAATAACTGACGTGAGCTACATTTTCTATTCAAGGGCATTTTGGTCAATTAATAAAATAACATAGGACATTTTGGATACTTTGTGCCAAAAAACTCCCCACAGTTGTTTGAGAGATGAGGGCATTTTAGTTATTCGAATAGACCTTAAGCATTGGTGAGGATATGTTGGTCACATGTCATTTAGTAAAAACGAAATTGGAAATAGGGTTGTTATTTCAATTCTGTTAATTTGGGACTCCAATTAAGCATTCTAATTCGATGGGAATTTGACCAAAACTCATTTTCGTAATTTAAAATTGACCCCAAATGACGGAAATGAATTTGGGTACCCAAATTCCAATTCTACTCTTCCAAATCCATTACTTGTATGTGATTGCATCTTTGTGTTTTTTGTGTCCCTTTCCTTTACAAACGTGGCAAAGGTCCTCTTCAAAGATGATGACATCTTGGAATGCAGCTCAGAAAATCGAATCATCCGTCCCTCGAATTTTATTAATAGTGTCATTCACACTGAAAGAAAACATTACCATGGCTTGTCGCGTGAGCTGAATTAAGGGGGGCCCAAAAAGATTTGAGACCAAATAATAATCTTGCGAAATCAGGGCATGCCTGATTCTAGCATTTCAAACACATTGACATTTTTTGTTTTGTTTTGTTTTTGTGTGTGTGCTATTTTTGTTTTTTGTTTTTTGGCAAAACCCCCAATTACAAACTTGGAAGATTGACGTGATCACCAATTAATAATTTAATATTTTATGATGAAGGCTCAGCTCAAAGGGGTAATTTTAATATCCAGGATGTTATTCTGCAGAAATATGTTGGACCTTACACCTTTAATAGCTAAATTACTAGTCTTGGGATTATTTGTTTTGAGGTTTAAAGAGCCGAGAATTGTTAAGAGTAATTAACCACGTCCTAGAGACCATTGTGTTATTATTACTAGCTAAATGGTTGCCTTAAAGTATTACCAAAATAAAAAGGGTTGATTAGAGAGGATCTCTCTCTCTCTCTCTCTCTCTCTCACACACACACACACGCACGTGTACACACACACAAAGATTCAGCCAACTGGAAAGTACTTAGTTTTGGCTAATGATGATTAAGGTTTTCTCTTCCTACCTGGTGAATAATGGCAATGAGAGCATGCCTTGGGAAGCGGGTTCTAATTTGGAGGATATCTAAACTTCTCAAGTGGTAACCCCAACGCCAAAAGGATTAGTCACGAACACCCCTGGCCGGTGTCAAGGTCATAATTGAGTAACAGCCTATGGGCCAATCACGTTGATCAGAGAAACATCCCGAGTGTTTTGGACCCACATTTCCGGTAATTACTGTTTCAATTATGGACGAAAAATCTTATGTAAAGGAAAACAAACTGTGAATTGTAACTACTACTTGATACAACAAGAGATAGAGAGTAATCGGTATCCAGTAACAAACAAAAGGATATGCAAAGTTGGTCTGATACAGAGAACCCTCTCTTTTGTTAAAAAAGCAACTAAAATAAGGCAGGCAGACATACAACAGGAGGAGGATACACATCAAATTTTCTCTACTACAACTACTACTTCCAGCAATAGTTAGGTCAAAATAAAACCCAGAAAATAGAGACCCATAATCCTTACCGTGACATTTCCTTTTCCTATCTGAATAAAGAAAATACTAGTACATACACAATACAAGGATAAAATCACCTTCTGCATCACTTTTCTTCTTTCTTTTTTTCAATTTTCTTTTCTTTTTTCATTTTTTTCATTTTTTCTTCTCTGTTCTCTATCAGTCGGCTGTCATCGGTTGGGTCATGCAACACCTGAAGCGGGCCTTGCGAACAGTAGTCATGATCTCGGTCTCTGCATTCTCAAGCATCCTAACCACTTCAGCAAAGGGTGGGCGGACCTCAGGGTTAGCATCCCAGCAGCGAGTCATGATTTCGCTGAGCACTGGTAGGCAGTCATTGGGTATGACTGGCCTGACACCCTTGTTCACGACAGCAAATGCCGCCTGCACTGCTGTCATATTCTGGAAGGGAAGCAAGCCTGTGATGAGCTCCCAGAGAACAATCCCAAAGCTGTACACATCCACCTTCTGTGTGTATGGCCTATGCTGGATCATCTCTCTGCAAAAGCAAAAGATGGATGCACTCAAGTAGCCCAGATTGGAAAATAAGTAACATATAGATAAAACACAACCAATAGGGATCACTAATCATACCACAACAAATACTACCAAAGTTGAAATAAAATAAAGATTCTTTTCATACTGTGGATCCTCCATTATCAGGATCTCAGAAGTTGATATAGGAGCAGGGATCAAGATTCTTAAATAATAATAAAAATTAAATAGCGTGCTTTGAGTTCCAAAACATCTAGAAACAATATGCCATTGCAAAACAGAGCCATATCCTCTGTGCCGGGTGGCACAATATACCACACAAAGGGGGGGGGAGAAACAACTTTTGCATGGGGCCCACCCCCCTTGTGTCTTGGTGTACTCCGTACCCAGCACATAGGATATGGCTCCTTGCAAAACAGCACACAAATAGATGACCTAGCAACGAAGCCTCCCAACAAATAAGTAAAACAAACCAAACATGAGATGGAAAGTTGTCAAAAACCAATACACTAATAGTTCTACTGACACAGCTAATGGATGAGCAAGGAGAAGAGGTACTGACAGATGATAATTGAAGAGGAGCATGGATAGGGTTGTCAGTAGTCAGGTATAGATCAGGGTTGTTCAGAAGCAATCCAATAAAAGTCGTCTATACAGACCAATTGGGTCTTAATAGATGGGATCTAAATCCACTAAGGCATCTACAGATCAGTTTGAGACCCAATCCAAAAATAATCAGACCATATGTATATATATATATATATACACAGACCTTCCCCTCTTAAAGCTATGTACAAGTCCTGCACACTAGATAGTTGGATCCAGTCAGATCAGGGCATCTGATTGACTTAACCCATTGATAGCTTAGTTGCAGGTAAGCTTGGTACAAGGTAGGAAGCTCGTTTGGGAAGCTAATGCCCACCCGCTTCCCCAAGTAGTAGGAAACGCGCTCCCATGTTTGGGAAGCACGGTGAAGGTAGGTAAATTATTTAAGGAAACGAGTGGAAGCCCCTGGAGAAATGAGTAGAAATGTTTAAAGAATCGACTGAGAAGCGAGTAGAAATGTCTAAAGAATCAACTAGGAAGCGAGTAGAAATGTCCAAAGAATCAATTGGGAAGCGATCCAAGAAACAATATTTTGCTTTATTTAATGTAAATCGTATATTGTTGACATTGAATAAAATATTATCTATGATATTTAGTAATGATTTTGTAAGAAAATATTAGATTTAATATTGAATTTATTGTTTATATTACTTTACTCCAATCCAATAAAAATGATTCAAATTTGATGATTTTTATACGATGTCTTTATAGCCTGACCCTAATATGTTAGTAATCCACAAAAAATCTTATGTATAGTAAACTGAAAGGTATGGTTGTCCATACTAATAACAAGTGGTTTGCATATTGATTTATATGTCCTGATTCTTAGTAACTTATTGTTATTTATTTATTCTTTTTTTTTTTTTCGCTTCTTGCTTCCTAAGGATTTATTGAGCCTCGCTTCCCCCTTCTCTCTTTCACATTGCTTCTCGCTTTCGCTTCTTACTCTGGTAACTATGGTCCTAAGAATGAGGGGTTACAAGACCATACTTCAGCAGATTGATGCAATCAGAGTAAACTAGTCTAATACTGATTTCCACAAGGAAGACAACTCATAAGAGTAATGACCAATAAGAGTAGTGTTTGTTTAGTTCCTAAATTAGTGCAGAATTAGCTATTAGAAGTCAAAGTAGGCTCCCAGTTCTTTGTTTTAGAGGTTTTCTATTCTTTTCTAGGAAGTTTTCAAAGTTTTTTGAGTTACAGAAGAAATGGGAATATACCTTACACCACCTTTTGGTCTCTCATTTTGAGTAAAGTTGAATGATATGTATTTTTTTCCTCTTTATTTTTCCTAAATTGGCTGGTGTGACTGCAATTTTTTTTTATGCACAATTGAGGACATTTTTTTATAGAAAAAAGAAAAGTACAAGAAGAAGAGACTGAGAGAAGAGAACAAGAAAAGAAGAAAAAACAAAGTACATAAACAAGACGAGAGAAGAAAAGAAAAGAGGGGATACCTCCCCTACAACACACTAAGAAGAAGACTCATCAATGATGCTTCCCGTAAAAGTAGAATCCCTATGCACCCCCCTTTTGGCCAGACCATCTGCCAACAAATTGGCTTCTCCTGGAATCCAAATGAATGAGATGTTCAGGAATGAAGCAAGAAAGGATGCTTCTTCGACAAGATGAAAAAGCCTCCAAGAACCATTTTTAACTCCTTTCAACCAACTGATCACATTGCTGAATCACCTTCCCACTACGACATGTTGATGATCACCCATTGAATGTAGCAACTGCAATTGTATTGGGGTGCCATCCCAACTCGAAAGAGTATTGTGTGACCCCATCAACTCATACACTTGCGATGAGGTAATGGTTTTCCACTCCAACTCTCTCTTCTCCTAGTTTATTTCATCTCTATTTTAATCCTCAATCAACCCCAAATGAATTTCATGCCCACCTTTCTGAACCTAACATTGTTCTTGATTCTGTGAAATCAAGAAGGCCTTAAACCCTTCACAAATCACAATGCCAGCCAATAAAAGCCCTAAACTCGCCCATTCAACCAGCCCTTTATCGATACTCACACAAAAATAAAAAATAAAAAACTAAACCTTTAATTCTTCATGATGCAGTACAAATCTGAAGGGATTCCAAACAGCAGATTATTGGCCCTATAGGATTAGGTTTAGACTAGCAGAAGCTTAGGGTTATGGGATTTTGGGGTTTGTGGTTTGGTCCCAAGGCCTTAGGGCTAAGATTTAATGGTGATTTTTTTTTTATTGAAATATAAGATAATTAATTAAAAAAGGTATAAACAAAAAAAATCATTGGCCATGCTTTGAGTTAATATATTTGGACCTTTAAAACATCTTCAGTCAAAAGCTTCACACAAAGGTTTCAAGCTCTTCTTAAGCCAGTAAGAAAACTTGAAGATCTTCATGGTTGAAGGCTTGCCTGGTCCACCAAGAAACAAAGATTTCTCACAAGAAAACCCTCACGCAAAGATAACTCAAATACTCAATTTCTCAAAAAATATATATAAACTCTATATTGCAAAACAATATTATTTATTCAAAACTTACAAATCATCACTCCATCCCACCCATAGTTATAGACAACTATTATTGATCCTAGACAAAACTTATCTACCAAGAAACTACCTAAAAATGCTCTTAATTAAAGTAAAACTTGAAGACAGCAAATTCTCATAATAGATTGATACAATGCTAGTAGTATTTTGCTGATAGCTTTCCCAAATCACATCAGATTAACAATATCTTGGACTCATAGGAAGAATAACTGAACAACATTTATCGCCAAATCAAGCGAAACGATCAAGTTTTGACACCCAAAAACAAGGCTTTAAGAAGGTGATGGGAATAGGCCCATATGTTCTAATTAATAACACACTGATTTAAATAATAATAACAATAATTTGCCGACGAAGACTCTTAAATTCAAAAGAAACTTCTAAGAAATTAAGGATTTCTAATTTGTATTCCTAAATTAACTAAAAAAATTACCTGAAAAAAATAATAAATAACACATGGGCCTAGTCTGCCCAGAATTTAGTAACAATCAACCATCCCTCTTTTAGAAACATGGGGCCCATATGCTCTCCTATGTGGAGGCACATATATGTCCACGCATCCTCGGCTTATAGATTAGCTTGTATTGGCCAATCAATTCGGCCTTCCTGGCTTATTGATTGAACCCAAAAAATTCATGAAATAGACTGCTTTAGCCCCGGCAAAGATCTCTCCAGGTCCAAAAAATTTGATCCTGAACTTCGAGGCATTTGGAGAACTCTTTTGACAACCCGGATTCTTAACAAGCTCATTTTCATTGCCTGGGCATCACGTACAATGCAAGTGAAAAAACAATTAAACTCTCAGCCATTTTTCTTAATCTTGTATGTGTTCTTCTAGGAAAAGTCAGTTACAACAACATTGTACTTGAAGGCTGTTCCAAGTAACACATTACATGCATCCATATCATAAACATAGCATTCAAGATCAATGGCATAGTCCCCAACCTAATCTTCACTCAAATGTGTGTTGCAAAGCTTCTGCACATGACCATTCTTAAACCTATTGAGCATGGTTTAAAAAATTTACATATTTCGGTACATTTCATACAAATTATGTCAGCTTCGACATTGGGTGAAAGAACATGTTCATAGGACAATTTTAATATTAAAGGATGATCTTAATGATGATGAAGAGCCAAACCCAAAAGTTTTTGCAGAAGCGGAAGAGGATCCAAAAGAAATCAAAGTTGAAGAGGAACCTGAGGCCAGATTTACAGTTATGGCTATTGCTAAAAGATCGATAGCTCGAGAAATAATGCTTAATTAAGTATTTAATTATGTTTTTTTATGAGAAGTATTTAATCATGTTGGGAGTATTTGCATCAAAAAGAAGATAAGCATCCCAATACATACAATCAACAATGGTAGTGCTTGTGAAAGGTCTTTGGAAAGGCATTATGAGGAACTAGGAAGAGTTTAATAAGGGCATTGGTAATAAAATGGGAAATATTAGAAAAATTAGATTCTAGGAGGATCATTGGTGTGGTAAGAATGTCCTCGAGAGTGAATTTCCAGATGTGTTCAGGATAGCAAGGGATATAGACACAAAAGTCAGTGATTATATTTCTAGGATTTTTTTTTTTTATGAATAGCAATCAAATTATATTAATAAGAGGAAATAAAGGGAGAAAAACAAGAAAGCAACCACAGGTCCACGACTAAATCAAAATACAAGCCGGATAGAAGTCGCATCCCTTTAACAGTTCAGCATATCCTTCCCAACAAAGATATCACTCAAACCCATTTGGCCAACTTGTCAGCCTCCATGTTCTGCCACGAACCTACAACTGTTCCTTTGGCCCAACTAACCACCACTTTGGAGTCTCCTTCAACATGGCTCCCATATAAACCTCTCACTTTGAGCATGTGTAACCCATGTAAAAGGCTCAAAAGCTCCTCTTCATTAGAGCATTTGATACCCAATTGACCGCACTTAACAAACAGCACCTTAACATGAGCATTTCTAGCAATACACCCAAATCCCCCAAAGACCCAGATTTCCCATGGAAAACAGTCAAAATTGAGCTTAATGACTTCTTCCATCGGTGGATTCCACTCACCTCCCATGGGCCCTATTCTCATGAGGATATATGGAAATGCAAGACACCCAATCCCTCTTGAAAAGATTCAAGAAAAACTCCTTGAATTCCTTCCCTACCATAAGCCAAGAACCCACCTCACAAAGAATGAAATCAATCACCATTCTGACCGTCTTCTTTTTATCTTCAAATATTCTTTTGTTTCGTTCCATCCAAACTTCCTATAAAATGCCATGAAAAAACGCCTCCATAAAAAGCCTACCTCGAACCCATTTAACACTACTTCCCCTTTGAGATACCAAATCACAAAGAGTCTACAGCATTACAAAAGAAAAGGAAAGAGCAGCCTCAAAGAATCTCCATACTTCCATAGTAAAACCACAGTGAATAAACAAATGATTTATAGATTTTCCTTCCTTTCCACGGAGGCAGCACATATTTGGAGAGATGGCTATAAAGGGACCCATGCGTTGAAGTATGTCCATATTATTGACCTTCTAAAGAAGTCGCCCAAGACAAAGCCTTGACACGAGGAGGAGCTGCAGATTTCCACACTTTTTGATAAGGGTAAGATGAGTTCAAAGTATGGAAGAAGGATTTGGAGGTAAATATACCATCCGATGATGGGATCCAAACCCTTAAGTCTGGCTCATCATTGGAGATATAAACCTCCTTTAAATTTTCCATGAGGATATCCACCATAAGAACTTCCCACTTATAAATATCACGAATAAAGTTTAGGTTCCAGTTCAATCCAGTTGAATCTTTAAGAAAGAATATCAATTATTACACCATTGTTTTGGAAGATACGAGAAATAGACCATAAGCTAGATCTAGAGTGGTATTCCCCCACCAAAGATCCTTCCAAAATCAAATTTTCCTACCATTGCCTAAATCAGTATCCCCCCACCAAAGATCCTTGCAGAATCAAATCTTCCTACCATTGCCTAAAGGGAAATGAGTATTGAGGATAAAAAAGTGAATCAAGGTTAGCCAAGGCGGCCTTTATCAAAGTGATTCTTCCACCCAGAGATATAGGATTTCCTCCAACAGGCCAACTTCTTGGACTCCTTTTCCACAACTGGATCCCAAAAAGAAAGTGATTTGGGATGTCCCCCTATAGGAAGACCCAGATAAGTAAGAGGCCAAGTGCCAACCTTGCACCCAATAACATTAGCTAGTGTTGAAATATATTAAGTATATTAACTCTAACCTCTCCTATAACCTTAGGGCTTTAGGAGAGACGGTTAATTGCTTTATTTAAGATGGTTTCAGAGTAGGTTTTAAGTTACGAGTTGAAATCCCCCCCGTAAACTTAATTATTCTCTCTAGTCTCATATTAGCTCACCATGTTCATTGTCCAGGAGTGTCCCTCCTGAGGGGGAGTGTTGAAATATATTAAGTATATTAACTCTAACATCTCCTATAACCTTAGGGTTTTAGGAGAGACGATTAATTGGTTTATTTAAGAGCTAGTTCCAGAGTCTAGTTTTCCTCCACATGAATTCCTACCATGCACGATTTAGCCATAGTTATTTTCAGCCCCAAGATTGTTTCAAAAATTTGCAAGCACATCATACTGTTTCTTAGATTAACCCTGTTAGCATTGAGGAATAAGATTGTATCATCAACAAACTGAAGGTAAGAGACCATAACCTTGTAATCCTCCCCACATAAAATCCTTCCATAAATCTAGCATTCCCTGTCACTCCTTAAAAAGACACTAAGCCCATCAGCCACCAGCAAAAAAAAAAATGGAGAAAGTGGATCTCTTTGCCTCAAACCCCTTGAAGATTTAAAGAACCCTTTCGAAGTCCTATTCAACAATATTAAAAAAATGGAGCCGTAATGCACCCTTCCATCCACCTCACCCATATGTTACCAAAACCTTTCTTCTTCAAAACCTAAATAAAGAAGTCTTAGTCAACTCTATCATACGCCTTTTCCAAATCAAGTTTACAAACCACCTCCTTAGCTCTTGACTTCTTTTTTGCATCCACACATTCATTCACAATTAAAATTCCATTCATGATTTACCTTCCTTGGATAAAAGCACTTTGCGTGTTTGACACAATCTCCCCCATAACCTTTTGCAAACGTATCAATGAGACCTTAGAAATGATTTTATAAAGGCTAGTCACTAGACTAATAAGTCTATAATCCACCAATAAGAAGCGCTTTTTTTTTTTGGAATTAATAAAATGAATGTAAACTTCATGGCTTTACTGATCTTTTACCTCACAAAGAAATCTCCAAAGACCCTTATGATATCCTCTTCGACTATAAGCTAGCATTCTTGAAAGAAGAGCATAGAGAAACCACTAGGGCTCGGGGATTTAAAAAAATGGCTTCCTTCATTTCCTCAATACAAAAAAGTTTCTCAAGGTCCTCTACCACTTCCCTTGACACAGTAGACCCAAAAAGATTATCAATGATTTGCCTCCTCATATACTTCTAGGATGGGGGAGAGAGATTTCTTGGCTCCCAACTCTGAGGAGAGATGTAAATGACTGGGAGTTTCCTCCAGTTATCAATCTTCTAGAGAGGATAAGGAGTGTGCATATAGAAGGGACAAGAGAGCAAGATAAAGAGATTGGACCATGGAGGCTTAAGGTACTTTTTCAATAAAATATTGCTTTCGCCTGTTAAAATGAAGCAGATCCAATAGCCATCCCTTGGAAGGAAATTTGGTATCCCCAAGACCATCCAAAGTGCAATATTTTGTTTGGATGACAATCCTAGGGAAGATATTGACAGTAGACAACATCATAAAAGAAGGTTCAATCTCCCAAATGCTTGTTTCCTTCGATATGATAATGAGGAGAGTATTCCCCACCTGCTACTTCATTGCCTTTCTCTTTAGAAATTTGGCATGCAATGTTGAAGGAGTTCGGTTCAGTTGCCTCCAAAGACCTTAAGAGCCTCTTATATGGCTGGAGAACAATTGCTTTTTAGAGAAGGGGGAAAGAGATTTGGATGTTGGTTCCAGCCGTAGTGGTCTGGAACATATGGTTGGAAACTTCAACAACTACAGTAATCCCAGTTCTGAAGTGTTTTTAAGGGCTAAGGATTTCAATTATTTATGGATCTCTCGTTGTAAAAACAATTTAAATGTAAATATGGATACATAATTAAATGAGTGGGATTGAATTATTGGCATGTAAGTGGGGGTGGGTACTATTTTGAGGTGGTTTTTGGGCTTTTGTGGTGAGTGGTTCCCTGGCATCCCTGCCTTTGTTTTTATTTAGCTTGTATTGTTTTTTGTGGGGTCCCCCTCTTGTTTAATGAGTTCCTTTACCTTTTAGGAAGAAAAAAATGGCAGTGATTTGAACTTCATATCCATTCGATTCGTTGTTGCTCTTGGTCTGAAAGAGGATAGATAGTGGGCCATGACTCCTATAAGGTTTACATAAAGGATTCCCTTAAGGAGCTCTATTCCATCACTACCAGATTAAATTGGACAGTTTCTTTACCCAAGTTACCTGTCATAGTTGTGAGATAAATATGCATGAAGTTATACTTGGGCAGCCTTGGCAAACCAACATGGATGTTGTTTACTATGCAAAGACCAAAATTATGGTTTCTTTATCACTTCCCTAGTGAAAGGTTCGTCAACTATTGGATGCCATTTTGAAACTCAGTTTTGGTTCAAGGTCTAACTCTTTCAAACCCAGGGAGATTGATGCAGAAGCAATTAAAGAGAACTACTAATGTAGCTTCAACTTCACTAATGCCATATAGCCATACTTGGGAAACTCTCTAAGAAAATACCAAAGACTATAATCCTCCTTGATGTAGGATATGTCTTGAGAAGAAAAATTAAGCATAGAAAAAAGATAAAGAAAAGAAAAGATAAGAGAGAGAAAGAGGGTTAAATACTCACCTCATGTGAGGGGTTGATAGAAAACTTGGGATACCACACCCATTTCAACACACGGGTGTCTTTTTTTCAAATAATCATCTTTAACTGTTTTTCATTGATCTAATGTGGTATTTAAATAGGCATTACATAGAGAATAAAATAAAATAAAATCCTAGATTATAGATCTTCTAACAAAATAAACTTGTCAAATAAAAAAGACCTCTAAAGAAAAAAGAGTCTTGGTTGGTACAATATTTGGTTTGTTAGACAAGTTATTAAGCCCCACAAGATCTTAAATAATCTCCTAAAATATTCTCCACAAAACTTCCTAAAATCCTAAACTTGTTAACCAAGTTTTCTAAAAAACATAAAACTTTCTAAAAACTCATTTTCCTAAAAAGTCAAACTTAAGACTTCTAAAAAACACTATTCCTGTTTTTGGTGACTACCCCTTAGTAATTTGGTCATAACTTTCCCAAATCACCTTGGATTTACGCAATTTTGGTCTCATTAGAAAGGTAACTAAATAACACATCTAAAAACACCAAAATAAGCCAAAAAGTCAAGTTAGCCATAGAAAAACTGAGTCCAAAGAGAAAAACGCAATTACAACTAAAAACCCAAAAAATTAAACTAAACATGGCACTATTGGCCTTATTACAAAATTACCACTAATTAACACTTCTAAAATAAATAAATAACAGAAAAAAAAACTATTCTACTAGAATTGACAAAGGGGCCTATCCATGGTCATCCAATTTCTTCTTCTTTGCATAGAATGCTTCCACATCACTCCTCTCAAAAGACATTAGAGAATTTAAGTCTGGCCCCAGAGAACTGTAAGAAGGTCACACAATCCCAGCTGCATAGTAAGGAATTCCAATATATGGGTGGCAACTGAGGTGTACTACCCCAGTACCTCCATGTGATCTTTCGTTCAAGATAAATACAATTTCCACCACATCAGTGGCAATTTCATAATTTGAGCAACATCAGTTTCCTACTTTGATTTGAATTATTTTTGGCTTCTTTCGAGTCGGCTTAGAATTATTTTTAGTAGTTGTTTTGAATTGAATGGGAGTCCTATTCCTTGTTAAGTTAGGAGCTTAAGAGACTACAAATGCTTTATAATATGTTGAATTAATTCAATTCGAGTCCTACTGTAAGTGGGAAATGGTTTAATGGCTATCTATTCCCCCTTATAAATATGTGTATAAGTCTTCTTTACTAGAGAAATTGAAATTAATGAAATTTCAGAAATTTTAAGTGTGATTGTTACAAACAGTGGAGATTCTGATTACCATAGTTTTGCAGAAAACATTTTTGTTTTTAGATCAATCCAAGGAGTCCTTATTCTCAGTATCTTAACTTAATGTATCCTTGCTCCATATGGCATCTATCCATTATTCTTCTCTTCTTTTTTTCTTTTTGATGAATCATCTATCCATTGTTCCAAGGCATGCAATTACATCTCAGAACCTACCTCAACTACCTTGGGTTTGCATTGCTTCACTGTTACTTTGCCATGGAGGTTTGGTCTGCAATCATATCCAATTTTGGTGCTTCTTGGGTGGTTCCTATAGACTTTAAAAGCTCTAGTGGAAGAGCGGAGGACAATGGTGTTGAGTCACAGGGGCATAATCTTTTATGGCGGATGCTTCTGGCAGTGATCCGATCCATTTGTCTAGTTCAAAAATCAAGCATAACCAGCATATAGAGTCTATCAGAAAGCTTTGAAGAGGTGCTGCCTTTGGGCTAGGAATAACAAGAAATTCAGGATATAACTTGTAGAGAAATGAAAGAGGGATATATGATCAGCAGGAATGCAAGCCATTAACAAAATAATCTGGAAGTAAAACAGCTGAATGATGCAGTACGCCTCCCTGTCATATTCATAATATGTACCGGGAGGACGTGTTGAAGTATATTAATTCGTATATCTCAGAGCAGGTTAGGTCGCGAATTCGAATCCCAGTAAAAGCATTTTCCTGGATGTACGTTAGGTTGTGAATTCGAATCCCAGTGAAAGTATTTTCCTGGATGTAGTGGTATGTGGACTCGCACCTGACTCCCCAAGTGTGTTCCCAAGAGAGAACAGTGTTCCTCTTGAAGGGGTGGGGTGTTGAAGTATATTAATTCGTATATCTTTTAATACCTTAAGGTTTGGGGAGAGTTGGTTAGTTTACTGCTAACAGGACTAGGGAAACTACCCCTGTACCCAGGGAAGGGGCTAACTTTTATGTAATAGCATGTTGCTATAGCAGATCTAGTGTTAAGTGAGTTGAAGTTTTTTCACCACATGAAGGTATCGAATATGGGCGAGCACCTGCTGCAGGACAATATCAAGAGGTTGTTATTCTGCATGTTACAAACACAAGTTAAGGAACAACCAAATCTCCTTAAAATTCACACTACATGTGTGACTGGAGTCCACCAAATTAATCAGCAAAGTCGTATAATTCTGCAGAACAGAATCTGGTCCAAAAAATCAGTCAAATCAACTGCACTGAAAACCTTATTTAGTGTTTGCAGACCACTGAAATTTTGCGGAAAGGTACTCCAAAATTTCAAATCAAAGTGATGTTATTAGAGCCTCCAACAGATCAGATGACCATACTGGTTTGACCAGAAAAATCTACACAGAAAAATATTCAAACATGAAGAAACTTGATCAAATTAATACTTAGCTTGTAATAATTCTGATGGAGCTGAAACACAATGATACCACACATAAAATAAACTCCACTAGTGTGGAATTGCGAAGAAAAATGAAATAACTTAAAGAAAAGATAGAAGAAGATATTAAAAACTTTATTTTAAATGAGAAGTTAGGGTTAATAGCAACTATGACTGAATGATACTACAGTTTCCTTCAGCACCAACTGATACAAAGAGAAAAGGAGCAGCAATTTCAATCCAAAAATTCAATAGAAATCACAAAAGTACAGCCCATACGTCTCCTAAGGCTTTTATAACCTTAAAGTTGATAAAAACAAATAAAATATTTATCCTAATTCAAATAAACTCTAAGAGAAAGTTCCTCTAGAGAAAATTAGTAATTTCTCTGATAGGAATAGTCATTGAGAGATTAAAAATCTCCAAGTTTACTTTTCTTGCGCTAGGGCCAAATTAGGAAATATACCCCCACATAATTGCCACCCAGCATGTATTCTCCTTTATAGCCCCTTAAAAATAAATAAATAAATAAAAACATCTTAGGGACTGTAATATAGCAAAACTGCCCTTGCTATAGAAAATCCCAGAAATGAATAATGCTACACAAAATGATTTTAAATTGAATAAAACAGACGGGACTAAATTTTCCATGTGCCACCACTCAACTATCCTTATTCCTTCCACCACGTTCTTTTAGAAGAAGCAATAAAATTGCTTCCTAGGCTTGATGATACTATTACATCAGCAACTTTTCTGTTGTGTTGCTTTAGAACATAGATGCAAATGGTAGTTGAACAACCGCCCAAGCATCCAGGTCCCTATAAAGTCATTAATTGGCTGAAGTAGATGACAAGCAGGTTTGGACCATGGAAGACAAGAGTTGCTGATTTCAACTAAGTCATTTGATTAGTAAAAACACAGAAACATGTATATTCTTCAGCAAATGTAGATATTTTCCATTAACCACAAAAACATATTAACAGAAAGTTGGATTTTTCACAACATTTACTGTGAAGCTACAAGGTAATAACAAGGGAAGACTGAACGATTTGCATAGTGATAATCATGGTGTGGAGGAAGAAAAGAAGCACAAATCACAGAGAAGTAAGAAAAAGACTTCGGGTCAACAGATTCATCGAAAAAGAAATAAAAAAAGACTTCAGGTCAACAGTCACCAGTAAATTCAGGACTCACCATACTCCTAGTAGGTAATGGAAAACCACAACATCCAAAAAAATCAGAAAAGAGAACAAGTAAAAGCAATCAAATGTGACTGCACACTATAACAAATTTGTAGTGTCTATGATGAATTCAGTGGAACCTGCCACTAATAAAACAACCATTAATAACAATCACACAACATAACAGACAGATTTCACAACAGTAGCATGATAAACAATAAATCTAATTGAGTAGAGAGAAGGAACTTACAAACCATCCAATCAAAGAAAAGAAAAAGAAAAAGAAAAAAAAAAAGAGATAGTAATGGGAAGGAGGTCAAGAAGCTTACGGAGCCATCCAACGGTATGTTCCTGTCTCTGGTGTCATTCCCTCAGTCTGCACCTCAATCCGTGCCACCCCAAAATCTGCAATCTTGATGGATTTGTCTGTGACAATCAATAGGTTATCTGACTTGAGGTCCCTGTGAATGAATCCAAGCCCATGAACATATGCCATCCCCCTTGCAACATCCAAGGCCTGCTTGACAGCTAACTTCAATGGTACTGATCGATTTTGCCGCCTCATCAAGAATTGTCTAACTGACCCTCCCTTTGCATACTCTGTCACGATGCACCAGACCATTGGCTTTCGGCATGCCCCAATAAACCTGACTATGTTTGGGTGTTTCAGTGTGGCCAACATCATGACTTCCTGCTGGAATTGTTGTTCCATAAACTGTACCCTCTCTGTGTTGTTCTCTGGTCGTTCCAATATCTTGATTGCAACATCTTCACCATTGTAGGTCCCTTTGTAGAGTTTCCCAAAAGCCCCCTGAGCAAATGCGGTCCCCATGTTAAGCTTCCTTAAATCAATTGTCCACTCATCATAATTCTCAAGCCCTTCCGTGGGGTATCTGCTATCCATTAGGGCTTGGGCAAGAGCATCATCACTTAGCGCATGCGAGACCCTTCCTGGACGAAGGACACTGTGGCCTACAGAGTAGTTGTTGTTGACAGGCCGTAGGCCAGGGTGGCTTAACATATGAGTGTGGGAATCGTTTGATCCGACACTGCTGTTATCTACAGACATCGAGACTGAACCCCCTCCATTACTCGTTTGCAAACTCCCAACACTGTCGATTGACATGTTGGAACCCTCGCCGAGTTTTTCATAAAATCCTTGCGTGAAATCATAGAAGTTGTTCTGGGTGTGGTTATTTCCCACAATTCCGGTGAATTTCGGACCCTCCACCATCTTTTTAATTTTTTTTTTTTTTTATCGAAATGAACAATCTTCAAGTCTCCTTATTTCTTCAACATCGAATTTTTCAAGCTCGAACCCCCCAATAGAAACCCTAGAACCGCAGTTACGCCAGGTTCTTCCAAGTCACTTGATGCTGCAGTTCTTCAGCATCTCTCCGTTTCTGCAAATCAGAAACTTCCATAAAAACACTAAAAAAATCATTGAAAGCGAAAAGCTTACGAATCAAACCCTAAACTTCCTCTTTTTTTTTTTCTCTCTCTCTCTTTCTGATCTTAAAGTTTTTCATAGTATCAAATACCACACCTGTCAGAGACTCGGTTTTCCAAACTGAAACCCCAAAAACAAGAAATCCCCAATGAAAACCAAGAATAAAAATATCCAAAAAAAAAAAAACAGAAGCCCTGAAAAGAACAGTTAACCAAACCAAAATCCGATTTTTTTTATCTCAGTCACCGTAAATAAACTTGAGGTACATCTGCACCAAATTCATTTTTAACTAAATAATACCATAACGAAAGGACGGTTGCAGACAAAAACCCTCAAAACAAGAGAAATTGCTGATTTAGACCTTGAATTTAAAGATTGCATCGACAAATACCTGGATCGATAGGATATTCCCTCAAGAATTCTTGAAATGGAAGCTGCAGAAACGATCGAAAAAAGAAAGAGAGTGATCCAAGCATGAAACAAGAAAGAAGTAGCGATTACGCCCTGTCAAACACGGAGACGACCAGTAGAAAGAGCGGAAGAAGAGAGCAAGTCATCGTCTCTCATTTCTTTACACCTCGTTTTTATTTATTGCTTTCTTCTTTTCTTTTATTTTTTTTAGCTTTAATTATTTTATTTCTTTATTATTATTTTATTTAGGCCCCTTGGACCAAATCTCATTTTTCTAAGCATTCAGTCTTTTAGGACGCGATAAATCTGCCATTTCTCGTGAGTCTCGTGTAGACTGCAGAGAAACGACCATTGGACCGTATACCTCGATCAAATTACCATTTTCTCCTCTGATTTCATCCACTGTTTATAAGAGAATTTTTAGTGGTAGAGAAAGATGATCGGTAGAGTAGAAATCAGTTACATGACCTCTCAAGCCCATTGCCCCCAAGAAGAATTAGTGAAATATAATTGATTTCCTTTGATTTTTTACTTGGTCATGAGTGGAATTGGCAATGATCCAAGACACATGTCCAAAGCAGTCTCAATGAGACATTGGACCACAATTTTAAAAAGCCCATCTAGGTGGGCTAAGCATTATATCTTTGAGTTGATAAGAGAATATCATAAATAAGTGATCACTATTATTAATCCTTCTTAGAATGTAATGTAAACCATATTACAATAGTCAATGTTGCACCCAATTAAGAATGAGTGGGGTGCATGGCCTGGGTTCAAGCCTGGTCTTAGGAGGGATAGGGTAGGGCATATATATATTATAGGTTTGTGCTGGTTCAAGCCTAGGAAAAATCTAACATTGATACCAAGGCATGTCCCAACTTATTCTGTGGACCATGGGCTGGGCTAAGGTAAGCCCAAACTTTGCTCAAGCTTAAGGCCGAACTTAAAATCAGGTCAGGGCTATTGGACCTATGCTTGGGCCAGACCTTTTGGGCTGTTTGGGCTGAGTTGGCCCTATTTGTAGCCAGCTCTACACCCTGCTACCATAGACCGTGAACTACGAAAACCATCAAAATGAGATTCATGCCATATGTGCTCAACAGTTACCCAGTAATTGTAGTTGTTTTTTGTGCATTTAGGTTTGGGATTTGAGGAATTTAATTTATGGTTCTTAAATTTTAGCTAATTAAGCCTAGACGAAAAGTTTGGAGGTAAAGACATGAATTTTATGACTTTTGTAATTTCTTGACACCCTCCCCCCCCCCCCCCTTAAGGCCTTAAAAAGGTGATGATTGTGGGCTCCCTAGCAC